>JAHIAM010005305.1:0-43753 GCA_021605205.1 Aegilops longissima
CGGGCATGGTCATCATGATGAAATGAAGACAATCACGCAGTGCTGAAAAGCGTAAACACGAGGATAGCACAAGATGAAGACAAAGCGGTGAAGAAATTGAGCGAGGGAAATTGAAAAGTCTTGATCAAAGTCTTCAAACACGAGATATGAATGAACACTCAAAGGCGATAATGAGAAATGAAAGGGTTGAGGAAATAGAACGAGTTAGGTTGGTGAAGAACAATGATTTGGTAGACTAGTTCAAGCTGCTTGTCTCGATTATGCGTGCTGGTTGGAAGCTGAGTATGAAATCTCGAGGACACTGATCCGGACACCCGATCGGCTGAGCACGCAGCTCGGGACACAAGTCCTCACCGTATTCTTCTTGAACTAAGGTCACACGGACCTCGTCCAATCACTTCCGTGGTAAGTCTTGATCGACTTCCAAACCTTCACAAATTTGGTCTTTCGGCGATCCACAATTCCTCTTGGATGCTCTAGACCATGGCGCTAACCGTGCGGAAGAAGCATAGTCTTCAAAAGGTAACAAGCGTCGGATCCTTGCATGATCAATCTCTTCAGTGATGCTCAATCACTTTGGGTTTATGGGGGTTTGGTTTTGGGTTTTTCTCACTTTCGATGATTTTCGCTCAAAGTCCTTAGAGGATGGGTTGCTCTCAAATGACAAGTGTCAAGTTTCTCTCGGGAGCAGCCAACCAGCTAGTGGTTGTGAGAGGCGGCTATTTATAGCCTAGGAGAGCAGCCCGACATGATAAGACATAAATGCCCTTCAATGATATGACCGTTAGGTGGATAATATATTTTGGGACAGTGTTAGCGTGTACAGCCCGGTGATCGAAGTTGACTCTCAAATTCCTCGGGGCTATCATGTTCCTCCTTTGTAGGTAATCCGCCTTTGGCGAATTCCTAACTCGGTCGGTCGGAACAAATTCCTCGTGACGGAAGAACCGTCTACATCCTTTGAAGAAAGTGGTGAGGCTGTATAGAGATTTCAAAGGCTTCACTCGAAGGGATTGGTAGGTGTAGGATTTTGAGTTGAGCATCACATGGAAATTTTTCCTTAGTATTTCCTCGACCCCCTTTGTGATGCTGGTGTTTCCTATGACTCAAGAAAGAAAGCTGAACTCAAAACAAATGTCTTCACGCTTCATGTTCCTCAAATGAATACCAAGTCTTCAAGATCACACCAATTTCTTCACTTTCAAAGTCTTGAGAAAGTCTTGAGAATATCAAAGTCTTGATCGAAGAACTTCATTTTTAAGTCGACTTTCTGCTGATATCAAACTCCTCATAGACTTATAGAACCGTGTTCACTCATAAACACATTAGTCCCTTAACCTATAAGTCTTCAATACACAAAAAATCACTAAGGGGCACTAGATGCACTTACAATCTCCCCTTTTTGGTGATTGATGACAATATAAGTTAAGTTTTCAACGAGGATAGACATATGAAGTGTAAATACTGATATTGAGAATTTGATTGCAAGATATAGAAGAAATCCCCTGAAGATGTGCATAGTGAGGAATTTGCTTTTGAGGCAATGCACATTTGAAGAGTTGAATCATGGAGAATCTCCCTTATATCTTGTAATTCATACGCATTTGACATATAATATGAAGAATTTGAAAATGCATGATGATGGAATATAGTTGCTTGATGAAATAACGCATCAAGAGTATCGAGCATGCGGTGCATCAAAAGCATCGAACACCATCGGGTTTAAGATTACAACTTCGATCCAATAAAAGTTTGAGAAGAACGAGAGTTGTAACAACAAAAAAATTGCCCATATAATAGACCGGCTTGAAGACTAACTCAATTTCTCCCCATTTGTCATCGAATGACCAAAAGGATCGGCGAGGACTAAGCCCACGAAGAATTTCAAGTTGATGAAGGCGCCATCGTTGTTAGGTCGGTTGTCGTGTAGTAGGGCCTGCTGCATATATCGTCAAGTCTTCATTTTTCATCGGTGTCTCGCGATGAAGAATAGGAGCTAGCCACCAAGGAAGGAACTTTGACCTTCTTGTATTTCTTGGAGGAGGTGCAGACCCGGTCAAATTCTTCCTTGAGACCCATTGTCGTCCGGTTCTTAGTGCTTTGTAGACATTAGAAAGAACAGCCAGAGTGCGTTTGAAGGTTTCATGGAGGTAGTAGTGGTTTTCTTCCACTGCATTGTGTGTAGAGGTCATGTTGTGAAGAATTGAACCAAACGGCGGCTTGACCCATTTATGATTGCAATCAACCTTCGATGAAGCCGAGGAGTAACTCACGATCGATCATCACCACAAGTCTTGTGGCTTGAGGACTTTGCTTGGTAAGGATTATTTGCGGCGGCGAGTCATGTGTGGCGAGTCATCATTGGTGGAGTAGGATGCAGCTTTGCAATGACCATCAATGAATGAGTGCCTTCATCTATCCACAGTTGCCTTGCCTTTGTCATCAACTTGAGAAAATGTCCGTTTGAGGACTTCAATTGGAGGCAAGTAGCTGCGTTGGTTGATGTCAGCCTTGTAATTGAGTGAAGACCTTGTCTGATGAATCTCATAATCCAAGGTGCATAAAACTTCAGCTCAAAAGGTGACATAGCAATGTTTGCGAGTCCTCATGAAGAAATCATGGAAGTTGGCCGGGAGCATACATGAATGATATTGAAAAGCATATTCTTCATGATGCCAGCGACTTCTTCATCATTTGAGTCGTGGCCTTTGATAGGACTCATTGTCTTCGTCCGAATCGATGAGACAGTCAGAGGCACATACAATAATTCCTTGACGCGAAATTTGGTTCTTAGGGCCTGCCACGGCTTCAAAGGCTTCATCAGCACTTGCATATAGTGATTTGAAAGCTTCGAGTTCGTTGTAGATACATGAGCACCATCAAGTGGAGGCCAGGGTGGTAGAGCGCGAAGCAATTCGATTCTTTGGTGCCTTGTAGTGAGTATTTTAGGACATCGAGTCTAACACCCATGAGTTCACATCTTGAGCGTCTCCGGTGATGTGCAGCGTCGCATAGAATTGAAGAATGAGTTCTTCATTCCAATCCACAGATATCGGTGCAGAAATTCGAAGTCCTGCATCGTGAAGAACACAAGGACTGGCTCTCGAAGCTTTGCGGAGATCCATGTCCACATGAGGAATATGTGCATGATCGAAGACTTTGTCTTTGTTGAGCAACAGCGAGGAATAGAAATAAGCTTGGTGGCGAGTCGAAGCGCCTCTTCCTTATCAGAGCAGAATCATATGGATTATGTCAGTGAAGAATACGTGCTCACCAAAAGAAATCTTCAGCCTTGAACTTTTGCTTTGTTGAGAAGGATTCTTTGGCTTTGGCGGAAGGTGTCGTTGAGTTTGCATCACGACCTCTGGAATCGCATAATCTCAGGTTCTTGGTGAGGAATTTCTGGTTCTCATATGCAGTCTGCGGATCAGCTGATCAGCAGAGTTCATCAGCGCTAGTGGCTGGAATTTCTTCATGTCTGAGATGAAGTGGGATGAGTTTCTTGAGCCCATTTGAATTGTTGGAGCGGGGGCGAGGAATCTGTTGGATTGGGGTGAAGAGTGGAGAATTTGGATCTTGACTTTCCCAAAGTCATCGTTCATCAGGCGTTATGCTTCCAATATCCACATCTTCTTCAATTTCCTCAACACGGCCTCTTGACTACTGGTTGAGGCATAAGCGAGGAAATGATTGGGGTTGAAGGATAGATTCCACTTCAATCTTCATCAATCTGCTCTGCCAGGCGAGCGGAATGATTTTCTTCATCAGATCCGCTTGGGATCTCATAATCTTCACCAAAGGAACAAGGTCCTTTGATGGAATTGAGAAGTGGAACAACATCAATAGGATTTTCAAAAGAGCTGGTCATTGGCTTCTTTTCTTCTTGGCCGAAGAATTTGGCATGCTGATGCTTTCCATTTCTTCCTTGCAGCTCGATTACAGCCTTGGTCTTCTTCACATCGAATCTGAGATGGAAGAATTGGAGTTAGTGTTGGTAGCGAAGGTGAGGAATCTGGTTGATTTTCCTCGAGCATGGCCGATCTGATTGCCACGACATTCGATTTCTTGAGCGCACACTAGTGGATGCCACAGCAATTTCTTGTTGGTTGGAATGGAGTCATCAGCCTGGAACTAGCATTGTCTTCAGACCAGCTGAACTTCATCGGAGGTCTTGGCATGTTCTTCGGTCGGGTGGTGAGGCTCCGGCTGAGGAATTTCTTGTTGCGTTAGGGCTGCAACATTGGTGAACTTCTTCGTCGGGTTGCCGATCTGACTTTGGCTCCTTGCCAATCAGCATAATAGGAGTCAAATTTGTCGTTTGAGGCTTTGATGTCGACTTGCATCTTGATAAGTTCTTGATTGTCATCTTGACAACGTTTTCTTAATGAGTTTCTCCTTTTTGTCTTGAGATTTCTTGATCTCTGGCCGTATCAAATTTCCATTTCTCCTCTTGGATGAAATGAGTGAGCATGTGACTTTGGCGGAGTGTCAACTTGAAGTCGAGGCATAGGAGTGTTTGGGTCCTTGTGCGAAGATCAATGTAGTCTAGGATCGCTCTTGGATCCAACAGCAGCGCTTACAGGTGTGCCTTTGGCTCTAAGCGACCCTTTCTTGGCGGTCTCGATGATTTCCATAAGTTCATCATCATCAGCCTCATCATCTTAATTGGCTCTTGAAAGGCGACACTGTTTCTTCTTAGGACTTGGCGAGGACCTCGTCCGGTATGTGCCTTAGTCTTGATGAGTCGGGCAGGATGAAGAATTTGGTGCAGGTGAGGAACTTCTGAGACACGGAGGCAATGGAGATGCTGCGGTCCTTTGTACGTGGCCGGATACAGTCTTGAGGACTTTTCCGAGCTGCTGAGGACTTGGGAGGGACTCTTGAGGACTTTGTAGGGGCGAGGATTTGGGAGGGGCTGGAGCGGCATGGGCATATAGAATTGCCGTGAGGCACAGTGAGGAACTTGGCCGTGAGGAACCTTGTTGGTGAAACACTTGGCTTGTGTGCGGGCTTCTTTGCCATAGATTTTCTTGGCTTGACGGAGGCCTCGATGGCAGCTGATGTGAAGTCCTCATTAAATTTCCTCCTTTGCCTCGTTGGCTTGTCTTGCCAATTTGGCTTGGCGCTTAGCCCATTCTTGAGAAAGTCCTCCACGCTTGATCTTTGGTGGGGTGAAACTTCTTGACCAGGTGCCAATGGAGCTCTTGGGCATGGAGGATTGAGGCGAATTTCTTCATGTACTTTGGAGTTACATATATGTACTCCCTCCATTCCCTGCCCATCTCCGTTCAATCCTTTGAATCGCTTTTATGCGCTGATTTTTATTTTCTTTGCGAACTTCGGCTTCATCAGTGTGCAATAATCAGCATATATTTCCTCAGGAATCTCAAGCATGATCATGACCTCAGGCCTCTTTCCTCCTTTACAAGCTTCTTTCATACGCCATATTCTTGGTGAGGAATTTGAACAATGAATTCTCGAAGAAGTATGCAACTTTTCGAGCAGTGCAAATGAGTTAAGTTGATGAGAACCTAGTGATTCCTTTGTGAATAGAGTATAGTTTCTGAGGAATTTGGAGAGGTCATATCGTTCTCGAAGGTTTTCAAAAAGAACTAGTTTGAGAATTTGACGGATGAGCCTTGAAGAATTTCACTAGCGATCTTTGTCTTAGGTTCGAGTTGTATAGATCGAGGATCCACACAATTGAGGAATCTTGAAGAAAATCATTGCTTAGATAAGCGAATCAAGAGCATATTTTGTTTGAGGTGTTCATATGTGTGAAGATTTGAAGAATAAACACCTTTGAAGATTTCAGGAAGGTTTGAGAATCAGCGAGTAATAAAAGTAACTTTTAATTACAGTGAAGAACACGACAAGCGAGAAGAACAGATGGGAAGTTAAATCGGGTTAGATCTTCCACGCCCTAACTTCGGTGGAGGAAGACAGCTCTACGGTGGCGAAGTGAAATTTCAGCGGTCGGCCATGAAATGACGGTGGAGTCGAAGCGGTGAAGCTCTTCCTCACCGGCGACGATGGAGTAGCGTGGCGCTAGGGTTTGAAAGCTCGGCGAGAGAGCGGTCGGCGGAGTAAAGGAAGTGAGGAAGGGAGAGGGGTTTATATAGCCACGGTGAAAACTGTTAGCCGAAGATTTGGGACGAGCGTGCTGACCCTTCTCATTAAACGACATGTGTCACCCACTTCTTGAGAAGTGGAGATTGTGTTAGATCGTGGGTGAATAGATAAATCTATCATGGGAATCTTGGAGCGGTTTGGCGGCAAAAATGAAAGTTTGGATAAGATCAGTTTAAAGTTCGTTAGCAATTTCTTCAGTGACAAGGACACGATTGAAGATTTTGAGCGAGTTTCAAATAGAGCAGCACATGAAGAATTTGTGAATAGCTTGGGTTGAGTATAGCATAGAGGAAGGGTCGATCACATTCACTTAGCGAGAAAAAAAGCGACTTGAAGAAATAGCCATAAGTGAATCTTTAGAGGACATAAACCCATATATATAGCCAATGAAGAAAAAACAATGAAAGCAGTTAAGATTTTGCAAAGTTGAAGAATTTGAAAAACAAGAATTTCAAAACGAGGAAAAACTCAAATTGAAGATTTTCAACTTTGGTGGTGGCGTGACCCACCGTATAAGAATGATGATTTGAGACACAGCGTACAATTGTCGTGAGGGTTACGAGAATCAAATTCTTCATTAATTTCTTCACACTTAGAGTGTTATTCTTCATTGATTGAAGAAAAGCGTTTCTTCATGTGTTGCACATCTAAGTCATCAATTTTGCATATGTGGGGATGTGTGTCCTTTTCAAAGAACATTTGAAGATTCTAAGATATTTAGCTCACACGCAACTTGCTAAATCTCTTCTCATCCAAGGGCTTTGTGAAGATATCTTAGTTGTTCTTGGTCTTCACATGCTCGATGGAGATGTAAGCCTTCAACACATGATCACGAAGAAAATGATGGCGAATTTGAATGTGCTTTGTCTTGAGTCTGAACTGGGTTGTGAGCAATCTTGATGGCACTCTCATTGTCCTGATGAAGGCACATTCTTCCGTTGATGTCGTAGTCCTTGAGAGCTTGCTTCATCCACGGCAATTGAGCACAACAAGAGCCAACAACAATGTATTCAGCTTCCGCGATGAAGCGGTGATCGCGATTCTGTTTCTTGAGGACCAACGGACCAAAAATCGTCAGGAAATGACAAGTACCAGATGTTGACTTGCGGTCCACGATCACCAGCATAGTCAGTCAGAATATCCAATGAGATCAAAAGTAGAGCCCTTGGGGTACCATAATCCTAGTGTTGGTGTGTGAGCTAGATATCGAAGAATATGCTTCACACCCTTATGGTGTGATTCCTTGATTGTAGCTTGAAATCGGGCACACATGCAAACACTAAGCATTATATCTGGCCTAGATGCACATAGGTACAATAGATAACCAATCATGGGCGGTATACCTTGTGATCAAGTCAATACCATTTTCATCGGTGCATAGATGGCCATTTGTGGGCATAGGAATTTTGGCTTCCTTTGCAATCTTGCATGCGAATTTCTTGAGAACATCTTTGAGGTATTTCTCACTGAGATATGAATATGCCATTGTGTTGTTGGCGAATTTGAAGACCTAAGAAGAATTTCAACTCTCCCATCATAGACATTTGATATTCTTCACTCATCATATGAGCAAATTCATCACTAAAACGTTGGTCGATACAGCCAAAGATAATATCATCAACATATATTTGGCACACAAACAGTTCACCATCATATGATTTAGTAAAGAGAGTAGGGTCAGTGAACAGGGTGTGAAGCCATTCTTCACGAAGAATTCCTTCAATGTATCATACCGCCCGTTAGGCCTATTTTTGAGACCATAGAGGCCTTGTTGAGTCTGAAGACTTTGTCGGGATTCTTTGGATCTTCAAAACACAGGGGTTGAGCAACATATACTTCTTCCTCAAGCTTACCATTGAGGAATGCACTTTTCACATCCATTTGATATAAAGTGATATTATGATGGTTAGCATAAGCAAGTAATATCTTGAATAGCCTCAAGTCTAGCAACATGTGCAAAAGTTTCATGAAATCAATTCCTTCAACACTTGTGTAGCCTTGAGCTACAAGTCGTGCCTTATTCCTTACCACAAGGCCATTTCATCTTGCTTGTTGCGGTAGATCCACTTTGTGCCAATGATATTATGCTTGCGAGGATCTGGGCGTTTGACCAATTCCAGACATTGTTGAGCTCGGTGATGTAATTCTTCTTGCATGGCTGAGATCCACCGGGCTCGAGAAATGCTTCATCTACCTTAGTGGGCTCTGTGATAGAGACAAAAGCATAGTGCCCACAAAAGTTAGATAAATGTGAAGCTTTTGGCGTGTGAGAGGACCTGGCGCTTCAATGTCATCGATGATCTTGTCAACTTGCACTTCTTTTGCAACACGAGGATGAGCTGGTTGTCGTCGAGGAATTTGATCATTTTCTTGACACCATTGTCTTGACATTATCTTGAGGTGCATCATTTCGGCGTTCTTCAGCGTCTGAGAATGAATTCTTCATGATTCTTGATGGAATGACATCCTCGGTTGCCTTGAACTTGATAGATTCCTCGGTGCTGGTTCATCTAACACGAAGGTAGGTGCTCTCTTTGAGCCATTAGTTTCATCGAACCGCACATCTGATATCAACAATCTTGTGAAGCGATGTTGAAGACTACTGTAGGTGTCTGCGAGTCCTTTCGTAACCAAGCATAAAACCTTCATGTGCTTTGGTGCAAATTTAGAATTGTGATGAGGATCTCTAATCCAGCATTTATGCTTGAAGACTTTGAAATAACTCACATTGGGTTTCTTGTCGGTGAGGAGTTCATAGGCAGTCTTCTTGAAGAATTTGTGAAGATATACTCTTGTTGATGATGTGGCCGCGGTATCAATTGCATCAATCCAAAAGCGACTAAGCGTTTTGTATTCATCAAGCATAGTCGAGCCATCTCAACAAGGTTACTGTTCTTGCGCTCCACGGCGCCATTTGCTGAGGAGTATAGGGGCGAGATAACTCATGAGTAATACCAAGTTCATCAAGATAGTCATCAAGACCGGAATTCTTGAACTCAGTTCCATTGTCACTCTGATGTGCGATCTTCACACCAAGTTAGTTGAAGCCCTCGAGGAAAATCGTTTGAAGACTTCTGCACTTCATTTTGTAAGTAACAATGTGTACCCATGTATAGCGAGTAATCATCAACAATAACAAAGCCATATAAAGATGCATCATTAGTATTGCTGAATAATGATTAGGACCAAAGAGGTCCATGTGAAGCAATTCGAATGGGCGAGTAGTGGTCATGATAGTCTTATTTGGATGCTTGGCCTTGGTCATTTCCGGCTTCACGGGCTCCACACAAGTGATCCTTGAGAATTTGACATTTTCAATGCCAATGACATGCTTCTTCTTATGCAAGCGTGTGTAAATTCCTCATGCCTGCGTGACCAAGTCGTCGATGCCATAGCCAACCTTACGAAGCTTTTGCAAGTAGACACTGCGGCTGTTTGTGGTCACGTAGAAATCAACAATATACAAGTCTCCTCTCCTAAAGCCTTGAAGACTTTGGAATTGTCGACTTCCATGATCACAACACAATGATACTTGCCAAAGACAACAACCATATCAAGATCACAAAGCATTGAGGCTGACATGAGGTTGTATCCTAAGGACTCAACAAGCATGACTTTGTCCATGTGTATGTCCTTAGAATCATAACCTTACAAGACCAATACGACTTTTGCCTTTGTCGGCAAAGATGATATGCTTCAGATGTGATGGTGATAAGGGAGTATCCATCAATAGATTCTTGTCACCAGTCATGTGATTTGTACATCCACTATCGAGGACCCACTCATTGGCTTTGGGTTGATCATCCTGCGATTGAATTAGTGCAACTTACGATCTCATATACTTCATCGATGAAGAATATGATATCAATTTCATCGAGATGAATTTCATCGGATATTACGAGATAAGTAGTATGAGGGCGTGTGAAATGAAAGTTCATTTCTTCATGATTAGCCGCGTCCTTTCGAGGCATTTTTATCAGGCCCCACAAATTCTTGAGGCGTTTAAAGCACGTGGAGACTGACCCTGCGAGAAGAGTTAGTTCTTTTTCTTCACCACCCACATCGAAGGGGTGGCAAAGAGTTCATCATTCTGCGAGCACCATATGATAATGGTGGCATAGAGGCCAATCCATTTCGTTTCACATAAGAGGGTTTGGGTAAGCATATGAATAAGCGAGAGAAATTCTTGAGGACTTATGAACATATTGGTTTGAAGAATAATGCACATATTCATAGCCCTTAGCTCTACCTGCGAAACGAGTTGTTAGCATGATGATAATCATATGAAGACTTTGATCCTTTTGAGAATTTGATGCACGTGAGAATTTGGTCCAGTATGAGGACTTGGATCCATATGAAGAGTTTGATCTGGGGTTCCTATTCTTCACGGGTGGTGTCATGAGGACATTCACTGAAGACTTTCAAAGCACTTTGGGAACAGATTTTCTTCATAGGGAGAACCGTTCCTGCGATTAGTGCCAACATATCTAGCAAATACTTCACCATTCTGATTTTTGAACAATTTATAGTTGGAGTCAAATGACTCATCGAGAAGAATGAGGAGATTAGCATGTAAAGCCGGATAAGTTAGATGGATCAGCTGGAGGTCCCTTTGCAGCAACCCATGAGGTTTTGGGATCTTGCTCGGGCTTCAATATGTTCCATCAACATTGAGTTTCCTCTCAAAGGCAATACCCTCTTTCCTAGGGTTTACATTGAGGATCTGCTTTTAAGCACATCACAAAGTCGATGCCCTTTGAGGCTTTTGTACATGCTGTCATGTACAATTCCTTCAACCCTGCATCGTCGGTGATACTAGCAATGTCCTCGGATGAGGAATTAGTGATCATGAGAGGCAGGTGAAGAATTTGTAACCGTTGAAGCATTTGAACATTGGTGAAGAATTAAGCGATTCACGTTCAATGCACTTTAAGCATGGAGGAACAAATTCTTCACGAGAAGCGCTGATTTGTTGAGCAAGTAATGAATCGCTCTCCTTACGAAGATCTTCATAACTCACTCTTAGCTTCTCAAGATCTTGCTTTCTTTGAAGAAATTCATAAGAAAGTTTCTCATGATCGACAAGAGAGTGTTATGATGACCTTGAAGGTTGTCAAACCTAGGCTGAAGTCTCTGAAGATTTTCGGTCGAGGGCTTTAGTCGATCCATTTCTTCACCTAACATATCATCACTTTTATCTAGCATGTTTTGAACCTTTTCAAAAGCCCTTTGTTGTTTACAGACAATCTTAGCAAGTTTTGAGTAGCTGGGCTTGAGATCTTCATCAGATTCATTTTCACTAGATTAGGAGGTATATTTGAGTACCTTGGCACCCTTTGCCATGAAGCAATAGGTGGGGCGTAGTCATCACTATCTTCATCAGCTTTGTTGGTGAGGTCATTTTTCAGAGTTGAAGATGGACTTCTTGACAAAAGCGATTGCGCGAGCTAGACTTCGCCCAGCAGACTCAGATTCTTATGATGCCTCCTCTTCCTCATGTTCCTCAGATTCAGCTTGAGTCCATTTCCTTGCCAATGAATGCAGAGCCTTTTTGGAGCTGCTCTTCTTGTGAGAAGAAGGCTTTGAGGATTTTGATGATGAAGATTTGACGATTTCTTCTTCTTCTTTGCGTCATCAGAGCTGTAATCCTTGTATTTCTTCTTCTTTAATTCCTTTTCCCTTTGAGGACAATCTTGAATGTAGTGACCAGGTTTCTTGCATTTGTGGCAAAGTCTTCTCTTATAGTCCTTGGATGAGGAATCACTTTGCTCCTTGAGGATTTTCCAGCGACCACGTCTTGAGAACTTACGGAATTTCTTCACAAGGCGATTGCTAGCTCTGGCTCAATTCTTGAGGATCTCAAGGCTACTACGAGTCTTCACAATCAGATTCGAGACACAGCCTTGGCCTTGAGGCCGCGTGATTTTCCATAGCTAGAACCATAGAGATCTCTCTTTTACAAGCTGGAACTCATGAGTATTTAGCCTCTCGAGGATATCAGGCTGGATCAAGTGACTTGTAGTCATGCGCTCTTGTATCATCGGTGCGAGTGTCAAATGAGGAATCAGCGATCTCAACAATTTCTTCACCACCTCATGAGTCGGTGATGTCGATTAGCACCAAGCGCTTGAAGTTCATTTGAGATGTCGATGAGGCGATCGAAGGTTTGTTGAACATTTTGTTGTCGAGTCTTTTGAAGCGGTTGAAGAGATTGCGAAGAACATCAACTCGTGAGTCACACTGAGTTGAGACTCCTTCATTACTTTGGACAGCCTGTCCGGATGAGCTAGCGGTTTCCAGCACTCACTCTTCCATATTGTCCTTTGCTCGGATGGCCACATATGATATTCTTAACGAGAACGAGTTGCTTGAATCTCTTCACATGGCAGCATTGAGAGAAGGTGTAGCGGAGGAACACCATTTTCCACAACATACAGAGATCGTTGTCAATTGCCTCAAGATGCATTAGCATCTTGTTCTTCCGATAGGGGTAGTCCGTCCCATCAAAGGTAGGACACCCGGTGAGACCTTGATCATACCTGCGGTTGACATAACTAAAACTCGGTGGTTAAACCAAAATCACACAGAAGCAAGGAGTACCTTGCTCGATACCAATTGAAAGTGCATTATATCGACTAGAGGGGGTGAATGGCGATTTTATGAATATTCAATGAGGAATTTGCGGTGAGAAATTCCTAAGTGAAGAACTACTTGCAGCGGAATAAGTACTCACAAATATGCATAGCGGAATGCAGGCATGGTCATCATGATGAAATGAAGACAACCACAGTCTGAGAAAGCGTAAGCCGAGGATAGCACAAGATGAAGACAAGCAATGAAGAAATTGAGCTGGGGAAATTGAGAAAGTCTTGATCAAAAGTCTTCAAACACAGATATGAATGAACACTCAATACAGTAATGAGGAAATGAAAGGGTTGAGGAAATAGAACCAGTTAGGTTGGTGAAGAACAATGATTTGGTAGACTAGTTCCAACTGCTATCTCGGTTATCGTCTGCAGTTGGAGCGGTGAGTATTTAAACTCGAGGACACAGATCCGGACACCCGATCGTGAGCACGCAGCTCGGGACACCAAGTCCTCACCGTATTCTCCTTGAAATAAGGTCACCTGAGACCTCGTCCAATCACTCGTGGTAAGTCTTGAGGCGACTTCAAACCTTCACAGACTTGGTCACTCGGCGATCCACAATTCCTCTTGGATGCTCTAGACCATGGCCCTAACCGTCTGGAAGAAGCACAGTCTTCAAAGGTAACAAGCGTCGGATCCACAGGATCAATCTCTTGATGATGCTCAATCACTTTGGGTTTATGGGGTTTGGTTTTGGGTTTTCCTCACTCCATGATTTTACGCTCAAAGTCCTCGAGAGGATGGGTTGCTCTCAAATGACAAGTGTCAAGTTTCTCTCGGGCAGCCAACCAGCTAGTGGTTGTAGGGGTGGCTATTTATAGCCTAGGGAGCAGCCGAGATGATAAGACATAAATGCCCTTCAATGATATGACCGTTATGTGGATAAGATATTTTGGTACAGGTGGTGCGTAGCACTTGATACTTGATCGGAAATTTGACTCTGAAATTCCTCGGGCTATCATGTTCCTCCTTTGTGTAGGTAATCCGCACTAGTGAATTCCTAACTCCTCGGTCGAACAAATTCCTCGTGACGGAAGAACTTCATCTCTGTCATTGAAGAAAGTGGTGAGCTGTATGAGATTTCAAGGGCTTCACTTTCGAAGGGATTGGTAGGTGTAGGATTTTGAGTTGAGCATCACATGGAAATTTTTCCTTAGTATTTCCTCGACCCCTTTCTTGATGCGGTGTTTTCCTATGACTCAAGAAAGAAAGCGAAACTACGAAAACAAATGTCTTCACGCTTCATGTTCCTCAAATGAATACCAAGTCTTCAAGGTCACACCAATTTCTTCACTTTCAAAGTCTTGAAAGTCTTGAGAATATCAAAGTCTTGATCGAAGAACTTCATTTTAGAATTGACTTTCTGCGTAAATATCAAACTCCTCATAGACTTATAGACCTGTGTACACTCATAAACACATAGGTCCCTTAACCTATAAGTCTTCAATACACCAAAATCACTAAGGGCACTAGATGCACTTACGGTGATGATGAAGTTACTTGTGAGGCCGCCTAAGCACTACGATGATATGACAGCGGTGGAATATGGTGGAGGGCACGCTTTGCAGCTAAGACAACTGTCAACTTGTGTGTTCTAGGTGCCCCCCTGCCCCGTATATAAAGGATCAAGGGGAGGCGGCCGGCCCTCAAAGTGCGCCCCAAGTAGGATTCCTACTAGAATCCTATTCCTAATGGAGTTTCCAACAAGGGGAGGGAGAGGGAAGGAAGGAGAGGGAGAGAGGGAGGAAGAGGCGCCCCCCCTTCTTGTCAGTCCGGACTCCACAAGGGGGCACATGGCCAGTCCTAAGGGCCCTCCTCTCTCACACACAAGGCCCATGTTGGCCCATTAGTTCCCCAGGGTTTCAGATAACCCCGGCACTCCGATATTTATCTGTGACCCCGAAACTCATCCGGTGTCGAATAACATCGTCAATATATCAATATTTATATCTCGACCATTTCAAGACTACTCGTCATGTCCGTGATCACATCCGGGACTCGAACTAACTTTGGTACATCAAAACACATAAACTCATAATCTGGTCGTCATCGAGCGTTAAGCGTCACGGACCCTACGGGTTCGAGAACTATGTAGACATGACCGAGACTCATCTCCGATCAATAACCAATAAGCGTAAGCTATAGCGCCCGGATCCGATCGCCCGAGTGTACGCGATTATTGCCGTCGTTGCCATGTCATTTGCTTGCGTGTTGCATTTGCCATGTCATCATCTGCATTTCATATCATGTCATCATGTGCATTTCATTTTGCATCGTGTTAGTCTCATGCATCCGAGCATTTTCCGTTGTCCGTTTTGCAATCCGGCACTCCTATGCTCCCCAGCGCCCCCTTTACCTCTTTTCATGTGCGGCGTTAAGCGGTCTCGGAATAGACCGAGGTTTGCCAAGTGGCCTTGGTATAGCACGGTGAACCTTTGTCAAGTTCGGGTCATTTGGAGGTCGTTTGATACTCAGCAGTTAGCGAGTAACCGTAAACCCTCTTTCTCTTTGCAGCCCACACCCTTCCAAAGTGGCCCAAAACCCACCAAACTACCCTCCATGCTCTCGATGCGTTCGATTACGATCGGCGTGGCAACCGCACCTCATTTGGAGTCTCCTAGCTCTCTACCTATAAATATGTGTCCCTCCGGATTTTCGCGCGGTCCAACCTAACCTCCTCCTTCCTCCGGCGTCGCCGGACATGTCCGCCTCAGCGCCCGCTGCCGCCCGTCGCTCAGCCGAATCGGAGCGCCACATCAAGCGCCGCCGCCTCCTCCTCCACTCACGCGCCGCCACCTCCGGCGCCCTCACCTTCTCTCTCCTTCCTCCACGCGCGGCCGCGGGAACCGGACCGGCCCGCGAGCCAGCGCCCGCCCGCCGCCGTCGGCCCGTTCAGCCCATCCGCCGCCCGCGCCGCCGGCCGCCGCCCAGCGCCGCCCGCCGCTGCCTTGCCCGAACTCCCGTCGCCGCCGCCATGGGTTCGCCGGCGCCACCACAGCCGCTGATACGCCGCCCGCTCGACCGTCCTCGCCCGCTTCGCCCGAGCAGTCGGGAAAACCCGCCCTTCCCGCCGCTGGCGGAACGCCAGCGCCCGCTCCGCCAGCTCCGCCCTGCCGCGCCGCCTCTCCCGGCCGGTCGCCCGCCCGCGCCTCCTCTCCGGTGCCGCCGCCCCTCGAGAGACCGCGCCGGATCCGGCGAGATCGGGCGGATCTGCCCCTCCGGCCGTCGTCCCCTCCTTCTCGGCGAGATGCAGCGGAACCTCGAAACCGTGCAGCCCGAGGTTGACTTCCCCCTCGAAAATCCACTAAGTCGGCGTTTTCATCATTTTCATGCATTTTCATCATGCCATAGCATACGCATATTGCTCCGTTTAAATGCGTGTAATATGTCAAATTATTCGCCTCGATGAGTACATCATTTCATCTCATTGCATCATTTACATTTGAGCTCATGTTGATGCCCGAAATGATGTTAGAAGAGAGCTATGTGATGTTAGTTTCAGATTCTTATCGAACATGCACTTTTGTCATTTTGCCATGATTGATGTGTGCACCCTATGAACTTGAGTCCTACATGTGTTTTGTAATATGCCATGCCATCTTTACAGGGGTGTATGCCATGTATTTTGTGATCTCTGTGGTGACTAGCACAAGCATGCAAACTAGGCTTCATGATGTTCTTTGATTTCAGCCTGTTGTCTTGATATTTTTATGCCATGTAAACTTGATGCTCTGAGAGATCCATGCTTATTTTGAGATACTTCAGTGGATGTTTTGAACATATGGTTATTCTCTATCCATCCATGCCCTTGTTTGAAATTATGGAGTGCCATAGCTTGAGTCAATCGAGCTCTACTTTTGCTATAAAATGTTTCTGGCGGGTTGTTTACATGTTATTCAATTTTGCCAAGGTTGTTGTAGTTGATCCGTGTATGCTATGATGTTGTTCTTGCCATGTATAGCTTCTATGCCATTTCTTCTTACTGTTAGTTGCCTTGCCATGCCATGTATTGCTCTGTGGTGAGTGGTTCAAGCTCACCAACATGCCCCTCTGTTATCTGTTTATGCCATGCTCCGGTTTGCACTAAATGCAAGCTTGTTATTATTTACAATCTTGTCATGTGTGTTTGAGCATGTTCTAGTGATTTATGGAATAGCTCAGTGTTCATGGTTTGTCATGTTTTACCTGTACATCATGCCCATGCCTTTTGTTATTACGTTGAGGTCTGTAGCATGTTGCTTTGATGCTTGCAATATGCCTAGTTCTTTGTTTTGGACAGATTGTGGCTATGACTTGTTTCATGTGTATGTGTTGAACCGTTGCTCCGTTTTGAGTGTGCTCTATATGAAACTTGCTTGATTTTGCATGTAGTTTCATATTATCCTGTTGCATCCATGTTTTGAGGTGTTTGCTTGATGTTTGTATGCATTTTGCATCAATGCCATGTTTAACTTGTTTTGCTCATATCTTCTAGGCGTAGCTCGAATCTAATGAACTTTATATGTAACTTGACTAGAATTTCGTGTAGATCATCGTGGTGCATCTTAACTTGATGTTTAACAACTTGAACTTAAGGTTTATTCAGATCTGGACCAATTTCAGAAATTTGCATATGAGGACTTACGGAATTGTTATATGTTGTTCGGCCTCATTTAAACTTGCCTTGATGTGTTGCTCTTGTTTGCATCATCTCTTGCCATGAGTAGCTTCATGTAGCCTTGTCATGCATCCTGCTTGTTGTGCATCTTGTCTTGTCTATGTATGGTGTGTTTACTATGTTGTGTGTTTCTTCTCGATAGTTCCTGTTTCGTTGCGATCGCGAGGATTCGTTCGTCTACGCTTGGTTCGTCTTCGTGGCTTCATCTTCTTCATGGACTCGTTCTTCTTCCTTGCGGGATTTCAGGCAAGATGACCATCACCTTGGATCTCACTACTATCATTGCTATGCTAGTTGCTTCGTTCTATCGCTATGATGCGTTACCTATCACTTGCTGCTCAAGCCTCCCAAATTGCCATGTCAGCCTCTAACCTTTTGCACCCTTCCTATGCAAACCGTTGTTTGGCTATGTTACCGCTTTGCTCAGCCCATCTTATAGCGTTGTTAGTTGCAGGTGAAGATGAAGTTTGTTCCTTGTTGGAACATGGAGATGTTGTTCCTTGTTGGAACATGTTTACTTGTTGGGATATCACAATATATCTTATATTATTAATGCATCTATATACTTGGTAAAGGGTGGAAGGCTCGGCCTTATGCCTGGTGTTTTGTTCCACTCTTGCCGCCCTAGTTTCCGTCATATCGGTGTTATGTTCCCGGATTTTGCGTCCCTAACAGCGGTCGGGTGATTTATAGGACCCCTTGACAGTTCGCTTTGAATAAGACTCCTCGGCCAAGGCCCAACATTGGTTTTACCATTTGCCTCACCTATGCCCTTTTTCCCTTGGGTTTAGGGCCGAGGGTCATCTTTATTTAGCCCCCGGGCGGTGCTCCTTCAAGTGTTGGTCGAACCGGGCAACTTCTTGGGGCCACCGGGGAAACTCAAGGCTTGGTTTTACTCGTAGCTTGACTTATCCGGTGTGCCACGAGAGCGAAATACGTCACGACTCCTATCGGGATTTGTCGGCACATCCAGGCGGCTTTCTTTGTCTTGTTTTATTGCTGTCAAATGTCTTGTGGCAGGATTCGAGACTGATCGGGTCTTCGGGGAAGAATATCCTTCGTTGATCGCGAGAGCTTATCATGGGCTAAGTTAGGACACCTGCGGGTATAAAATTTGAGAGCCGTGCCAGCGGTTATGTGGCGAGATGGGAATTTGTTAATATCCGGTTGTAGTAAACTTGAAGCAAACTCTTCTAAAATACACCAACGTATGCGTAACCGTGAGTGTCTCTTTTCGGGGTTGATCGAGGAGAACACGGTTCGGGTTATGTCGGCGTAAGTAGGAGTTCAGGATCACTTCTTGATCATTACTAGTTGGCGACCGTTCCTTTGTTTCTCTCCTCGCTCTCATTTGCGTATGTTAGCCACCATATATGCTTAGCATGCTGCTGCAACCTCACCACTTTACCCTTCCTTTCCTTTAATCTTTGCTAGTCTTGATACCCATGGTAATGGGATTGCTGAGTCCTCGTGGCTCACAGATTACTACACCACCGATTGCGGTACATTTGCGATGATCATGGCGTGAGGCGATGTTTACTTGTGTTGGAGTTCTTCTTACGCTTCTTGATCGGGGATAGGTTCAGGTCGGCAGCCTGGGCTAGCAGGTGGATGTCGTTTGAGTTTACTGTTTATGTTTCATCCGTAGTGGGATGTTGATCTTTATATATGTTGATGTGATTCTGTGGCATTTGTGCCTTATGTATGTATCCATCTATTATGTAATGTTGATGTAATGATATCCACCTTGCAAAAGCGTTTCAATATCTGGTCTATCCTTGGTGGGACCTTGAGTTCCTTTTGGATAGGGTTGCATATTAGGCGTGTTTCAAGTTAGTATCGAGCCTCGACCCACCCTAGGAGCCCCTTGATTGATCGTGTAGTTTGGCGTTGTTGAGTCTAGAAGAAAATTGTTTTGAGTCTAGTTATATCGGAGAGTAGAATTCTTTTTACTCCTCGCCCTTACATCGCTCTGGTAAGGAATCTTGGCGTAGGTGTTTTGAACTTCTCCTCTTCCCATCCAAGTTTTCTTTAGGATCACGCGATTGGTTTTCGATCGTTGGCCCTCAGCTCTTTTCATCCGGTGCATTTCTCGTCAAGTCGACTCGACCATCTCCATCTTTACCAAGTTCAATCCTCGGTTCTTCCTCCGGCGTCATTGTTTTCCTTGTCGAAGTTGTCCTTGTTTTTCCCACCGCCCACCCTTTTTCTTGTCGGAACCGGTCCGTAATTGAGTATCCATCCTACTAAATGCGAAGTCTTTGCTTTCTTTCCTCAATGATTTCAACCAGTGTTTTCTCTTCAAGATATTAAATCGGTTTCCCCTTCAAGTTGCCTTTGTTTTCCGCCCTCCACCCTCTTCTTCCCGGGCTTTGAGTCTGTTTGACCATCAATTTCATTTGTCGGAGTCTCTTCAGTCTTCCCTCAATCATCTCAACCGGTGAATTCTCGTTTTGTACGACATTCTTCATCTCTTTCCTTTTCCGGTGGACTCAATTCAAGTTTTTCGGGTTGATCTTATTCTTTCCCTCGGCTCAAGTGTTTTCCTTGCTCATTCGCCTCTCGCCAGTTTATCATTCCGGAGTTCAATCGTCTCGGAGATTAAATACGTGTTCCAATTAATTCAAGGTTATCACCTCATTCTAATATTTCATTTGTTCCGGTGCATCATCTATCTGTTAAACAATCCTTTCCAACGGTGTTTTCTTTTAGTGGGCCCTAACCCACAGGTCTTTTCCCAGGATCTTACCTGACTCTTCTAATTTCCCCGGAGTTATTCTCGATTCTTTTCGGAGTTTGACGTAAGAATGAATTTCATCAGTCAGATGCCTTTCCAAGATCGATTTCAAACCATTTCATTGTTGGCTCAACCTCTTCGCTTTTCATCCTCCCGGAGTATCTCAGAGATTTCGGTGGTGTTTCTCGTCGTCTTTCTCAGCTTTAAAGTCCGAAGAAGAGTTTCTCTAAATCTTGCCCTTTCTCTCGAGTTTCGTGGTTCTAGCTTCATGTTATCAGTCTCAAATTATTCCATTTGTTAGATATTCCTTTTCTCACCCATCCGGAGTTTTTTCAGGAGTTACTTTCCGTCCCAATCATCCGGAGGCCATCTTTTTGGAAGATTTCTTCATTCTAAGTTTTCAAATCCGTTCTCTCAATTATTCTATATCCGTGCCCCTTCGTTCATCTCAATATTATCCCGGTTCTTCTTTCAAGTGTTATTTAATCAGTTCACGATCTCTTTGTTCTTTCGCATCTAATTCCCCTCAAACATATTTGTTCTGCTAATTCTTCCCGGTGATTCATTCTCTTTCATCAGTCATTTCCGAATTTCTTACGGTGGCTCGTTCAAGATTCTTTTTCCTTGATTATCATTTTAATTAATTCGTTCTTTCCAATCCTACCGGTGGTTCATGAAGACCGTCTCAAGTTTGCGACTTCTCAATCCTTTTCAAGAAGAATAAGTAGTATGCAAATCCATTACTTCTCATCAATTTAATTGGTGGAGGATAAGCATAACATAATTCTTATTCTCATTTCATCGTGGTCAAGTTGATTAATTCTTTCTTTGGAGATTGTTCGTGATGAGTGTTTTTCTCGGATCTAAGTCATTCGTCTTTTATTTTCCGGAGTTCAAGTTTCCTTGGCCATCTCGTCGGAACCTCCATCTAAATCATCGCGACGCTCAATTTATTCTTTCTTCCTTCAATATATCTCATCATCTCTTTTATCACCGGAGTTCTTCATGGTGGTTCTTCATGTTTTAATACATTCTTCAAGAGTTCATCAAGATTTTGTTGGTGGAGTTCAAATATTTTTTTCTTCTTGGATCTCTAAGTGTAATTAATTCTCCCTATTCTTTAGAATTGGAGTTTTGCATTTCTTTGTTCTTCTCAGATATTCAAATCCACTCAATCCTTCCTTCTAAGTTCTTTTCATTCAAATTCTTTCAATTCTTCCGGAGGCATTGTGTTGTTTATCTCGTCAAGTGTCATTCCATCCTCTCTAGCTCGTGTTCTATTCCTCCATGTTTTAACCGGTGTGCTGCCTAAATCCTTTCAGTCTTATTCGTTTCTTTTCTTATTCTAACCACTCCGGTTAGAGCGGCGATTTCATAGTCTATCGATTCATGAGCTTTCGATTCTCGTCATCCTCGTCGTTCCTCTCTTCTTCTCTTGTGCTCTCGATTCTTTGCTTCTTCTCTTGAGTTCTTGTTTCACCTCATCCCTTTTCCCTTCCGTCTCGGTCCTAAGATCTGGGCAGAGATCTCTTGTTAGTGGAGGAGTGTTATAGCGCCCGGATCGATCGCGGTGTACGAGTTATTACGCCGTCGTTGCCATGTCATTTGCTTACGTGTTGCATTTGCCATGTCATCATCTGCATTTCATATCATGTCATCATGTGCATTTCATTTTGCATCGTGTTCATCTCATGCATCCGAGCATTTTCCGTTGTCCGTTTTGCAATCCGGCACTTGTCGATTGTACTAAAGTAAAGTACCTTAGTACCCGAACCTGTCTGCAAGCGATGCGCGGCGTCCCGTGGCAAGCCTTACGGGCGTCGCCAAGACCCTCCATGACCCTTGAGAAAACAAGACCCGGCAAGAGGAGCTTGCGGTGAGCCATTCAAACGAAGAACTCAAGATGAAGAGACAAGGGCCCAACAAGAGGAGCTTGCCGGGAAGGCCAGCTTTGGCACCTCAAAAACACTTGCTAAGACACACGGCGTCCGGCAAGGCCGGCGGCGACAAGCTCCAGGCGACAAGAACCTTACGCGGCAAAGGTACTGCCCGCTGACAGCGACCTCTCTTCATCTCGCTCCAGCTCACCCGCCAGCGTGTCACCAGGGCTCTCCCAAGCTGCGGCGTGTCGGCGGGCTGTGCAGCCAGCGAGGAGCAGCGATAAGCGGCGATAGGCTACCATCGTGGCAAGCGGAGGCGCTTGGCGGTCCTGTTACCTTTGTTAAGGCGGTTGGGGCGGGCATTGATGACTCTTGTCCCTTGCCATCGAGTTAGGTATAGCTTCTTTGTACCTTTGTACAAGCGGTGTACCAACCTATGTTTTACTATCTTACCCTTGTCTACTTGCCACATGTGGTGACCCCTTGTGCCTATAAAGGAGGCCCAAGTGCAGCGTGAAAGGTTCAGTTCAGCTCGGCTTAGTTCATTCTACTCATCACAGAGACCACACTCGAGGCTAGGTTTGGTAGCTCCCATTGCTCCCTAGAAAGAACACAAGATAATCCACAAAGCAGCGGTAGGGGTATCATCTCTCGGAGAGCTCGAAGCTGGGTAAATCTGCTCGTGTGCATCGCTTCGATCCGCTCTTTGTGCAATCTCCGCCCCCTCCGAACCACAAGGGACCCAGGTCCCGTAGGTGTTAAATGGGACACGATCGATTCTCCCAGACATGCAGAAGCTGAGGAAAGGAAGAGATGGGAGAGTGCGGGCCTCTGCGCTCCCATACACTCTTCTTAAAGAAGCAAGGTGGGGCTCGGCCGCCCCTTCGGTGAATCAAGGCATAGGAAGAGCAGGGAATCGGGGCCGACCTGCTGCCTCTACTATAACAGCCAGTTTCCACTTCCACCGTCCGCGACCCAAGAGCATGGGAACCACGTGGCGGGGATCACGAACCGAAGGCGACAGATGAGGCGACCTCGCCGCCGCCAACTTCCCCCAGCGCAGCAATTGACCTGTCTTTATTCGGAGGCCAGCGGCGGATCTGAGTGGAGTTGGTTTGGACCAGGGCAGCGTGCCCGTACCCTGTGCAGGCCTGGCCCAACAGCGCTTCGGCACCGTGTATGGCCCGGACCAGGGGCTCTGCCGGTGTACTAAAGTAGGGGTACCTTAGTACCCGAACACTGTCTGCGAGCGATCGTGGCGTCCCGTGGCAAGCCTTGCAGGCGTCTGCCAAGACCCTCCATGACCCTTGAAAACAAGACCCGGCAAGAGGAGCTTGCCGATGAGCCATTCAAGACGAAGAACTCAAGATGAAGAGACAAGGCCCGGCAAGAGGGCTTGCCGGGAAGGATAACTTTGGCACCTCAAAACACTTGCTAAGACACACAGCAGCGTCCGGCAATGCCCATGGCGACAAGCTCCCGCGCGACAAGAACCTTACGCGGCAAGGTACTGCGCCACGGCAAGCAACCTCTCTTCATCTCCGCTCCAGCTCACCGTAGCGTGTCACTGCGGGGCTCTCCCAAGCAGCGTGTCGACGGGCTGTGCAACCAGATGGGGAGCAGCGATAAGCGGCTGACAGGCTACCATCATGGCAAGCGGGCGCGCCAGCGGTCCTGTTACCTTTGTTAAAGGCGGCTGAGGCGGGCATTGATGACTCTTGTCCCTTGCGTGGTAGGTATAGATTCTGTACCTGTACAAGCGGTGTACCAACCTATGTTTTACTATCTTTCCCTTGTCTACTTGCCACATGTGGTGACCTTGTGCCTATAAAGGAGGCCCAAGTGCAGCGTAGAAAGGTTAGGTTCAGCTCGGCTTAGTTCATTCTACTCATACGAGACCACACTCGAGGCTAGGTTTGGTAGCTCCCATTGCTCCCTAGCAAGAACACAAGATAATCCACAAAGCAGCAGTGAGTATTATCTCTCCGGAGAGCTCGAAGCTGGGTAAATCTGCTCGTGTGCATCGCTTGATCCGCTCTTTGTGCAATCTCCGCCCCTCCGAACCACAAGGGACCCAGGTCCGTAGGTGTTAGTGGGACACGATCAGTTCTCCCGACATCTTTGGCGCGCCCGGTAGAGGCGTCGAGGCTGTGTGAACCCGATCCGGCGGTTACGAGCAACTTCATCAACATCTTCATCGACATGGCGCTGAAGAAGTCTTCGACAGCGGGAGGCCGTCGCGTCGAACCCACCACCACGGGCTGTCGGTGGTGGGGGAAGCAATGGCGGAGAACCGGCATCGTCGAGAGAGCCCCTAATGCCGCCAGGTCAAGGACAAGGCAACCAGGCGTCGGCGTCGAGTCCGCACGCGTCCTTCACAGGAGCCGCAGGACCGACAAGCGTTATGATGCTCGCGGCACCATCGCTCGCTGGATCAAGGCCAAAGCTGGAGGATCGAGGCCCTCGAGACCGCATGCACCCGGCATGCTTTGATGCAGCGAATCTGATCGCTTAGGCGGGATGCTGCTCCTCTAACGGTTAGGAGTCGAGCACATCCGTTCTTCGCTCCGTCGCCGTTGCCGCCAACCACACCAGCGGAAGCCTTGGCTGAAACTCGATTACTTCTAGATTACCCTCAGCGGCCGATAAGGTCGGCGAATGGAAGGCCACAATTGAGTCTCGCCGGCCGCCAGCAGCGCGTCCATGACAACGGCGCCGCGGCAGCGGCAGGCGACAAGCGCGAGCTGATGGCGGCAGACTTGCGAAGTGCACCCGTACCTCCCCTTCCGAAGGCCAAGATCGCCGACTCACGGATCCACCTCGACCGCGACTCCTGGCGTCGCCGGATCCGCGAGCTCGTCGCGACCAGCGCCAAGTTCTCCGAAACGGCAAGAAGAAGCGCTCGAACCCGTATCGGCGCCCGAAGAAGCCGTCAATCGACCAGCGTCGGGCCTTGTCGATATGCATGCGCCCGAAGAACGAGCGACTTACCGTCTGTGATGGGTTGCCCTGCGTTCACTCGTGAGCTGCGGCAAGTCCGGTGGCCCGACAAGAAAAACTTCAAACCAGATGTGCGGAGAGTATGATGGCAGGACACACCCGCCGGAGTTCCTCGGCATTTACACCATCGCGGTGCAGGCGCGGGGGCGAAGACAAGATCCTCGCCAACTACTTTCCACGGTACTCAAGCCAAGCGTCGGATCTTGGCTCATGCACTTGCGGATGGCTCTATTTCTTTGGGCAGATTTGTGCCACGGTTTGTTGGCGCCTTCACGGTGACCACAAGCCTCATGGCGGAGAGTGATCTCCGCTGCTTGCCCGAAGGAGGAGTCTGCGCAAGTTCATCAAGATTCGGTCAGTGCACTACAACATCGAGCGTCCACCTGCTGCGATGTCGATTGCATTCCATCAGAATGTCGCGAAACCAGAGATGAGAGAGAGATGGCGATGTGCAAAGTGAAAACGTCGTGAGCTCAGCATACGGCCGACAAGTGTGCCTGTATTTGAAGAAGGAAGAAGACTCCGGGGAGAGAATGTGGGAGCAGAATCGGCGGTGAAGAGATGCATACAGCAAGGAAAGGCGGTGGCGAAATAATAGAAGGAAGAAAAACCAAGAAGTACTAGTTGTCGAGCAGTCCGGCAAGGATGGTGCAGCTAACAAAGCCAAGGCTGGTGGCTCCGGCAAGGAGGTTGCCGTTGACACCGACCGCCAAGCTGTGGCGACGCCGACAAGCTGACAGCTCAACAAGCGATCTTGTAAGATCCACCACACAAGGGCCCACGATCTTGAGCTGCAAGAAAGTCGAGCAGCTTGTTGAGCTCTGAGAGAGCTGAATCTGACGGCGAGGCGAGGAAGGCCCAAGAAAGTGCAGGTGCAGCAAGTAGAAGAGACTCGGTCGGGGAGGCGCGCGGCAAAGCTAAGCGGCGGCAAGAGAGACCTCCCGTGGCGCGACAAGGAAGAAGATGAAGATGAAGAGGGCGAAGACATGGAAGGCGATGAAGCGGGCGAGCAAGAGTTTCAAAAGGCAGCGAGAGGTCCTTTGCGTTGGCGGTGGTGCTTCTCTGCATACCTCGCACCGCCAACTCAAACAATGGATGCGTGAGGTTAATGCAGCGAGAACCCTCCATAGAGTCCGCAAACCTCTAAAGTGGTCCAACCGCCCATCATTTTGACATTGAGGACCACCACTGATCGCATCACTGCGGTGGGTGCTTGCCGATGTTGGTCTCACCAACCATCCACAACCTCAAGGTCACAAAGATGTTGGTTGTGGCGGGGCGGCCTGAACTGATATCTCTGCGGTGCTTGAAACTTCAAATCCGACGGTGAGCTCGAAGAAAGCTGGTACATTCAAGGAATCAACCCGGAAGGAGCAAGCCCAAAGGGAAGATAACATTGCGGTAACATTGACAGTGAGCTCAACCAGGCGAGAGGTCACGTTCGGCGTCGCTGATTTCCATTGCCCTACAATGGCATACTTGGCGTCCAGCACTTTCGCCAAGTTCATGGCCGCCTCTCATTATGCTTACAACTTACTCAAGATGCGGCCCGATAAGCGTCATTTCTGTCCATGGCGACAAGAAGGGCGCTTATCTATCCGGCAGATTCTGGGATCAGCGGCCTAGCGAAAGCAAACCACTTGCGCTGAAGCTCCGGGGAAGAAAGACCACCAAGTCGGCAAGAGCTCTGTTGCCCCTCGGCAAGCGCACCTCCTCGGTGCTGCGCTACCGTCGAGGGCCTTTCGAGCTCCACCGGCAAGTGCAAGAAAGGCGATGGCAGCTCGCGAAGACCAAAAAGGTGCCCGCCAAGGAGGACCTTGGTGGTACCTTCACCATCGATGCCGCTTGACCCTAAATAGGAAGCGAGCTCGTTGCTTTCTGCGGGCGAATGTCGATGTGTTTGCGTGGCAACCATCGACATCCCGGTGTTCCCAAGAAAGTAATTGAGCACCACCTAGGCTATCTGTCCTCACCTTGCGGCCCGTTAAGCAAAAAGTTAGGAAGCAGAGCGGTGGGCGCCAGAGTTCATAGCGAAGAAATCAAGAAGTTGGAAGCAGCAGGACTTGTCGAGTACTTCATCCCGTGGTTGGCCAATCCGGTGGTTTATGCCAAGGCTAATGGGAAATGGAGACTTTGTATTGACTTCAGCGATGTTAATAAAGCTTGTCCCAAAGACCCATTTCCCTTGCCACGTGTCGACCAGATTGTTGACTCCACACTGGATGTGATCTGCTTCGTTTCTTGATGCATATTCAGGATATCATCGGATCTTCATGGCGAAGAGGATGAAGAAAACGCATTCATTACACCATGTAGCGCGTCTTTGCTTCATCACGAATGCCTTCGGTTTAAAGAATGCTGGTTCAACCTTTGCAGAGTAGTCCATGATGCCTTTGAGCGCGGATATACGAAATGTAGAAGCCTACATGGATGATATAGTGGTCAAAGCAAGGACAAAGCAACTCTCGATTGAGTTTGGATGAGGCGTTTGCAAATCTCGCCAAGATCAACCTCAAGCTCAACCCCGAGAAGTGCGTGTTTGGAGTCCCTTCCGGCAAGCTTCTCGGGTTCTTTGTATCTCAACGGGGAATCGAAGCCAATCCCGACAAGATCAAGGCTATTGAGCAGATTGAAGCACCAAAGCGCGTCAAGGATGTCAGAAGGCTTGCCGGTTGCGTGGCTGCTCTCAGCAGGTTTATCTCTAAGTCTGCTGAGCGCGCCCTGCCATTTTTCAAGATTTTGAAAAAGGCAGGTCCAATGAAATAGGCTCCGAGCGGAGGCTGCGCTGCAGGATTTAAAGAGTACTGTCCTCCGCTCCAATACTTGTCGCACCTAGGCCACAAGAGAAGTTGCTGCTGTATATAGCGGCAACCAATCAAGTGGTTAGTGCTGCGTTAATAGCGGAGAGGAGGCGGATGATGAGCCGACAACGAGGCGAAGCGCGTCCGGCGACAAGCAAGGGGCTTCGCCCGTCAAGCTCTGGTCCCGACAAGGGACGGATCAAGCGCGAGGTTGCGACAAGATACGAGAAGAAGATGGTGCGATTGCCAGTCTATTTGTCGGTTCCCTTCTGCGAGGGGCTAGGTCAAGGTACTACGGTGTGCGAAGTTGCTTTTCGGCCTCCTCATGGCCTCGAGAAAGCTGCGCCATTACTTCAAGCACATGAGATAACAATTGTCACTCGCTTTCCGTTGAAAAGGATATTGCAAAATCCGAAGCAACAGGAAGGATTGTCAGTGGAGCCTTTGGGCTATCAAGCTTTGGTCTCAAGTTTGAAAGCACTTCAACTATCGAGAGCGAGAGAATTGGCGAATTCACGGCTGAATGGACACCAGCATAAGATGAAGAAATTCGAGACAAGCATCCCGTCAAAGAGGCAAATAAAAAGTGGCTGATGTACTTGATGGTGCCTTCTCGCTGCAAAGGCGCCCGGTGCTTGGTGTGCTGCTTATCGCACCCACGAAGAGCACCTCAAGTACATAGTCGGATGCACTTTCCCAAGGAACAAGCAACAAACAATCTGCGGGGTATGAAGGTTTGCTTGCGGTCTCGAGATTGCGGTGAACCTTGGGATCAAAGCTCATTGTCGGGGGACTACGCATGGCTGGTGCGTCCGCCAAGTAAATAAAGATTATCGAGCCCGTTGATGGAAGCTTCGTCGATGAAGTGAAAGCTAGAAGAGCACTTTGAAGGCCTGCAAATGGAACACGTTCAAGAGCTCGAGAATGATATAGCTGATGGCCTCTCCAAATGTGCCGCACTTAAGTTACACATGGAACCAGGAATTTTTGTGCTCAAGCTAACTCAGCCAACGTAACACCATCAGCGAGGCGAGCAAAAAAGAAAACTGATTTCGGCGACTACTTTCCGGCGAGCTCCACAAAGCCGCCGCCAAGAAGGTCCCTAAAATCAGCATAAATATCAGCGAGAGCAGTCGCCCGACAAACCATGCAGTTTGTATCATTGAAACAAGCGCTCCCGACAAGTTTCGCTCGGCAAGCTTGCGGGGATCATCAACTCCGGCGGACCCACGAGTTCTTGCCGTGAAGCTGATGTTCGCGATGATAGAAGAGCCTTTAGTCCTTGTTGTCGAACCCACGAGGCTCCGGCATGGGCACAACAAATCGTCCATTTCCTTGAGACGGAGAACTTCCCGAAGAGCAAGAAGAAGCGGAAAAAGTAGCACGGCGGTCAAGTATGTACCAGTTTGTTGACAACATCCTGTACAGAAGAAGACTCAACGGTGTGAAATTGAAGTGCATTTACCGGGAAGATGGGCGAAGCTGTTGGCGAGAGATACATGGAGGCATATGTGGTCACCACATTGGCGCCAAAGGCACTGCCGGCAAAGCTTTCGGCAAGGTTTCTTCGGCGAAGCCCTCCGGATCTGCTGCACAAGTAACAAAGTGTGAAGCGTGCGGTTCCATTCCAAGCAGATACACCAACCAGCTCAAACTCTCGAGACGATCCCTTTATCCTGGCCCTTCTCGATCGGGGGCTCGACATCCTCGGCCCTTTCCCCGAGCCGTCGGGGCTTTGAGTACTTATGCGTGCATGATCGACAAGTTCACAAAGTGGCGGAAGTGGAACGATGAGGAAGGTGACAGCACGGTCGGTGGTCAAGTTCTTGGTCAATTGTTTGCCGTTTGGGATTCCCTAACAGAATCATCACCGACAGCGGCACCACAGTTCCTGACCGCACCTTCATGCGGTATGCCCAAGATCTTGGTGCCAAGATCTGCTTTGCTTATTGCTCATCCGAGAAGCAGCGGTCAAGCGAAGAGCAAACTCGAAGTGCTGCGGGGACTCAAGACCAGAACTTTCGGCGAAGGCTGCGCAAGTCTTGAAGGCTGGATCGAGGCTGCCGGTGGTTCTTTGGTCGATCGGGGCGGCGCCGTCGAGCCAGCGGCGGACACCTTCGCTCTAGTCTAGGGAGCAGAGGCAGTTCTCCCACGGAACTCATGTCACGGGTCTCCTCGAGTGCTCGCTTATGATGAGCTTGAGCAAGAGCAGCTGCGACAAGATGGCCTGCTTTGCTCCTCGAGGAAGATCGTCTTGAGGCTCTTGTCTGAGCTGCTCGTTACCGACAAGCTTTAACGTCGCTACCATAGCATAAAGTTAATGCGAGCTTCGAGGAAGGCGACCTTGTTCTTGGTAGCGTTCAATCCGCCAAGAATTCCAACAAGTTGGCCTTGAAGTGGGAAGGCCCTTATCGGGTGAAAGCGAGTCACTAGGCGGCGCTGTCATGCAGAGACCGAAGATGGCGTTCGGTGAGCAATTCCTGGAATATAGAGCATCTTCATAAGTTTTACCCATGAGGCGCGATTGCGGAACCAGTTCCGGCAACCACCCACTATACAAGTCTTGCCGCTGTTGCATGTAATCCTTTGTACAAAGCGGTATGAGACCCGTGCATCGATAAAGCCTATGTGTTGCGCACAACATGTCAATACATGCCCTCATAATCATATATGCATATGTTCACTAACATTTTGTGCAGCATCCGCACCCGATGGCGATAGCGAGCCTCTAGGCTCCATAACTATTTTCTCTTCTTTCTTCTCAAACAAGAAAGGTTCATCCACCCACAAGTTAGCAGGGAAGGAGAAGATAATGGTGTGGGCATAGCGTCGCTCGAGGCTGTCGCCTTGCCGGAAATGGACAACGAAAAGCTAAGTTGCCAAAGTTTGAACATTCGATTTTTAAAGTTATTTTCCTTGAGCGACCGCGCTTTGTATGGAAAACATGTGTGAAGGAACCAAATCGTGACTGGTGGCGCCCTTACTTTGTTTGAGTCGCTCAACAACTTAAGTGAGCTGCGGCTAGTCCGCGATAAGGTTGCTTGTCGGTGGCGGCCCTTGACAGGCTGCTGAAGTTCCGCACTTTCGGCGCTTCATGACAAGGGTGCTGCAAGCAAGTTTCACTGGCGTGGGGCAGTAACATACAAAGCCAAGAGTCGAGTAAAGGAAGTAACATAGCAAATATTGCCGGAGTAAAGTTATATTACAAAATAACTTATTGCGGCCTTGGCTAAATTGTTCTCGAACTGAAATAACAGCGAAGAGGAGAAGAAGAGCGCGGCACCCAAGCCCGGCAAGCGGAGTTGCGGGGGCTGCGGCAAGCCGGAGTTCTTAGGGGCTGCGGTATCGAGATAAGCCTTCGTCCCTTTCAAGCATCCCTTTTCATTAAAACATCCTACTCGGATACAGTCCGTGGAGAATGAAAAACATGAAAGGGAGGATTACAAGTTTTAAATCACGGATAAGGCCGAAGGCTTACAAATTAAAAGATAAGATGCCGTAATCCTTTTCCTGTCCCTCTCTTGGGAGGTAGGTCAAGAAGCGAGAAGGGCAAAAGGCGCCTAGGCAAGCTACAGTGCGAAGGCACCAAGGGAACATCCGGGGGCTCTCAGGGCCTAGCGGAGGCAGCGGCGCAGGCGGGGCTCGAGGCAGGCGGCGGGGCGTCGGCCGCGCTGTCGAGGCACTCGCCCTCGTACTCGACAGCGGCCTTGTCGCCATCCCTCTTCCCCTTCGCAGCCTCCCTCGCCCGATCGCCCAGAGGCGACCCGGGGAGTTCAAGGAGCGGCGGGCGGATGATGGGGTCGCCCGGTGGCGCGCGAAGCGGCGCCCGACAACTAATCGGGCCCGCTACCCTCGTCGTCGCTGTCGCTCTCCTCCTCGTCACTCTCGCTCGAGGAATCTTAGCTGTCGGAGGAGCTATCCACGCAGCACGCCGCCCGATGCGAGATCCCGAAGACCAGCGGAGAGAGATCACCCTCCATTAACAAAATGGAGGTAAACCCCTCATCAGGCTGTGGATGCGGGTGAGCGTCTTCCACCACGATCAATATACATCACATTAGGGGCTGGGAATACAGCGCGGACTCGCGTGCGCTGATCCACAGCCCCTCATGTGCGATCGATGTCTCGGCGGATCCGACTCCATCAGCGCTTCATGACAGGCTGGAAGCGAGGCGGCAACGGCGCCAGCGCCGGCTGGCGAAAGAACTTCGCAAGGTCGTCCCCTCTATGGACCGCTGCGGGGAGGAACCGCCCGGCCGGAGGCGGAGGCAGCGCGCCGCCCGTCCGCTTCTTCCCGGCGCCTCGACCTCGTCCACGACCTCGCCCCTCCTCTTCCCTTGTGGCTGGCTCTGCCACCCGGGCGTGGGGTTGGGAGGGTGCGCTGTCTGTGGCGACCCTCGCCGCCACCGATGAAGAACCAAGGTTCCCTTTCTCCGGAGAAGCTGAGGAAAGGAAGAGATGGGAGAGTGCGGGCCTGCGCTCCCCTTCCGCTCTTCTTAAAAAGAAGCAAGGTGGGGGCTCGGCCGCCCTTTCGATGAATCAAGGCATAGGAAGAGCAGGGAATCGGGGCCGACCTGCTGCCTCTACTATAACAGCCAGTTTCCCACTTCCACCGTCCGTGACCCCAAGAGCATGGGAACCACGTGGCGGGGATGCTGAGAACAGGCTGACGGATGAGGCGACCTCGCCGCCGCCCACTTCCCCCACGCCGCGCAATTGTGGCGTGCGTTCTGAGAGCAGCGGCGGATATGGAGTGGAGTTGGTGTAGCTACCTGACCCAAAATCGGTCAAATCTACGTATGCATACCATCCCAAGATCATCTTTGGTACTCACGATTACATCGATAAAGTAATCAAAGTTCAATCACACTGAATATCATTAATCGATTCTCATATAGAGTCTTTATTACAAGGGAATAAATTAGGCTCAAGGCCAACTCATGAGAAATAAACTATAAATGCTGCGAGCGTCGAAGGTAAGTGAGTCCATCCGACTCCAAGGGCAATCGCCAAGCGCGGGCGTAGCCTCACTCTGATCGGAATATATCTACGCAACATAATACGTTGCAGCCATGTAGATCAACTTTTGGAATAAGTGGCAAGTCATGAAGAATAACAATAATAAAGTTACTAACTCTATATGCAATTTGGCTGTGGAGCTCTAAGTTTCATCATTTTGCGAAAAGCAAATTTTATCCTACTATAGTGGACTTACTTGCAAATTACTACAATTATTGGTAGTTATTGAGATGGTTCCGCCAACCAAAATCTCGTTCCCAAATTATTAAGTCATAAACCCTCAAAATTAATTCATTAGTTTTAGTGTTGAGATATCCGAATACTTCCAAGGTCCAGAGGCTCAAATGTCGTAACAGGGGACACGGCTAATCGATTAGGTTATAACCCTCTGCGGAGGTTTGCACTTTTCCCATAAGAATCATTCCCTCCTTTAAAGTCTTAGCACTTCATGGTGTTTGAAGGCGGGACCAGATAAACAGGGTCTTCAAAGAGTTCTTACAGCCCTTGCGGTACCCATCCAATCCTACCGTTCGTCTACTTCTCGTAGTACCGTCCAGCCAGCGTCACTACTAAGGTCAACCCAGCGAGCCCATAATGGCTTGCGGCTGCAGAGTAACTTCGGTCATGGGGCATCCATCCTTCTCTTTGTGGCTGGGTGAAGCTTTCCATGAGGATGTCATGGCGCTTCTCCATGCATCCGGCCACCTTTGGGTGCTCAGGGTGCCGTCAACCGTCCTCCACCCAGTAGTGATTTCGAAGTCCATCTTGATCATTGTAGTCCATGGGTTGTCATCATCATTGACTCTCATATCTTGCTTATGAATTTCACTCATCCCAAATCCGTCTCTGAGCATAGCAAAATAACTACTACGTCCGGGGTCATGGTAACAAGGGTTGGTTCATCCTACCACATGATACTACTCAAGTTTAATGACTTCAAGATTTCACTACTGCATGCATGGTGGGGTGGTGACAACTACTAATGCACAAAAACATAGGTATAGAAATAACATGATCAAAACTTGCCTTCTTGATGATCCTCGTAAGCTAAAGAGTCGTAGTAGCAAGCTTAGCACTCAGGAAACTCTACGAGACAAACAATAACACAATAAGCACAAAGCAAGAGGATCACACAAGAATAACAATAGTAACATAGCACAACAAAACAATCAAAACCAAATCCAAAAGAAAACTCAAAGGAACCAATTCAAAGTTTTCCCTACTCCAAACAATAACTAAAATAGTTTTATATAGCAAAAATTCCTTAATATAACCTAATCATGGTTTTAGGTTAACTTAATAGAAAAGGTTTCACTAAGCAACTAGGAGCAAAAAGAATTAATTAAAAGCTATTATAAAACTCATTTTAGGCCTAATCCAATTTCCATTAAGAAAATAATTTAAAACTTTTATTAATTATAAATAAAAGTTCATCTAATGGAGTGACAGAAACTAACCTAGAATAACTAATCACAAGTTAAAAATAAATTAATTTACTAATTAATTAATTAGGAAAACAGGAACTAGTTAATTAATTAGGATTAATTGGATTCTGCTTAGAACTAATTATTTATTAATCCTAAAATACCCAATTTAATTTCTAGGGTTTGGCAATGTCAAAATAAAGTGGTGACAAAAGAATCATGCAAAAATAATTTTTAACTAAAGTTATAGCAGATTTACTATTCTGGCTAAAACAATATTAAAGCATTTTAATTATTTTAACATAGCTAAATATATATTTTACAGAAACTACATAAAATTTGCAATCCAACAAAAAAGAATCACTAAAAATATTAAACAGAATAAAAGATATACATTTTGAAAACTGAAACTATTAAGCTAAAACAGAAAATCAAATTAAAAGAAAAAAGGCCTAATGGGCCTATCATGTATAATGCGATAGATAGGCTAAGCGGGCTCTATGGTTTAAACTAAAAGAACCGGGCCTAAAAAATAAACCTACACTAAAATAAACCGCGTGGACGGCGGTTTTATTAATAAAACCTACCCCTTGGGGCTTCTAATCTAGGCCGCTCGATTGAGATCGGACGGGAGGATTGCGGTGACTTACGGACTCGGCGGCGGCAATGGCGGCGAAAGTGCTCGGCGTCCGGACGTCAGCGAGCCGGTGACTCGTCGGGAAAGGCAGCGCGCGAAGTCGAGGAAGGTTGGTGGTGTTAGGGAGGTCGGGGTGGACCGGGGTCGTGGCGGCAACAATGGCGGCGAGGTGGGCTCGGGACTCAGCGGCGTCAGCGGGAGGAAGAGAGTCTGGCGAGCTCTCGGGGAATGGGGTGCGAGGGCTCGGCCTTTATAGCCTGAGGTGGGCTCGCTCGGAAGGGCATCGAGGCGATCGGGGATCCGGATCCCGGGATCCGGTGGATCTCGGCGAGCGTGGCGTGGGCGAGGAAGGAAGGCAGGCGGGTCCACAGTCGTGAGGAGAGAGAGGCGAGGGGTGGTGGCGAGGCCTAAGCGCCTTGGCGGAGGCGAGTCTGTGTTGGGCTGCTGGTGTGGTTGGGCTGCCAGTTAGGCGGCTCATTTGGTTAGCTTGGGCAGTAGCAGGTTGTGTGCTGGCTGGGCACAGGTGGCCTAATTTGGCGCTTGGGGTTTTCTTTTATTATTTTAAATAAAACTAAAACAAAAATAAAACCAAATCTAGAAATAATTTATATAGGGTATATATATACCAAAATGATCAGGGGAATATTCCCTTTCATTTGAACATTTCTCCAAAGGCAAAATCAAACTTCATAAAAATCTATTTTTTCAAATTCAAATAAATTTCAGATTTGAATTCCAAAACTTTTAGCATTGTTTCCTCTGATATTTTGGAGTGTCATGTTTGCTCCTCTCATACTTTTGATCAAGTATTTATCGGGCTTAGTTTTGAATTGTTTCCCACATGCCAAAGTTTGAAATTCAAATTCAAACTCAAATTGCTCTGAAACTTCAAATGACAATCAAATTCAAACAGAATGCATAGGATGCTTATCTATAATTGTAAAACATTCCAAATAGGAAATTTGGGATGTTACAAACCTACCACCTTAAGATGAATCTAGCCCTCGAGATTGGGTTAACTAACAAATAGAGTGCGGATGGTCTCGGCGAAGATCTTCTTGGCGTTCCCAGTGGCTTCTTCCTCGGTGTGGTGACTCCATAGTACCTTGCAAAATTTGATGACTTTCTGCGGGTGACTCTGCTTGCAGTCTCAAGAATCTGGACGGGTTTCTCCTTGTAAGTCAAATCCTTTGTCAAGCTGTATGGCCTCTAGGGGCCTTGTGTCTCTCAACGGAACATCGGCCATGTCGGCATGGCACTTCTTCAAGCGAGAAGCGTGGAAGACATCATGAACTCGGACAATCCTTCCGGCAATTCCAACTTGTATGCAACTTCTCCACGGCGTTCGAGGATTTTGTAGGGGCCAATGAATCGGGTGCTAACTTTCCCTTGACTCCAAACCTCTTGATTCCACGAAGTGAGACACACGAAATATGCTCGGTCTCCCCTTCGTAAGTCACTTCCTTCGCTTCTTGTCGGCATAACTCTTACATCTCATTGTGCTATCTTGAGCCTGTCTCGAATCAGCTTGACTTTCTCTTGGAATCCTTGATAAGGTCGGAACGAAAAGTGATCGATCTCAACACTATCCACGACAATGGTGTTCGCACCTCCTTCCGTATAGAGCTTGAAAGGGCCATCTTCAAACTGGATTGATAAGCTGTTGTTGTATGAGAACTCTGCGTCGGCAAATTATCATCCCAGCTAGACCCATAGTCTAGTACACAAGCTCTCAACATGTCTTCGAATCTGATTGACTCTCTCGGTACATCCATCATCTGCGGATGAAAAGCTGTCTTGAATTCCAGCCTCGTACCCAAAGTTTCATGCAATTGCTTCCAAAACTTTGAGGTAAACTGCGTTCCTCTATCGACACGATTTTCCTCGGAACTCCATGCAGACATCGATCCTGGTCATGTATATCTTGGCCAACTTGGCACTGGTGTAGGTAGTCTTCACGGGAATGAAGTGAGCTACCTTAGTCAGACGATCAACCACTACCGGATAGAATCATAACTGAGCGGGTCTGGGTAATCTGTGATGAAATCCATACCAAGTTTCTCCCATTTCCAATCGGGAATCGGCAAAGGTTGAAGTAACCTGCTGGCCGATGTTCTGCCTTTACCGTTGACAAACGCCATATCTGACTACGTGCTCGGCAATATCCTTCTTCATACTGTCCACGAAACTTTGCTTCAAATCCGGGTACATCTTGGTGTTGCGGGGTGAATCAATCTGGTGAATCATGAGCTTCTGAAGAATTAGCTTCTGAGCTCGGGATCATTGGGCACATAATCGATCCTCAAACCATATAGTTCCATGTTCATCCTTACGGAATCCTTTAGCTTTTCCTTCCTCCATCTTTTGCTTTATCTCATCGATTTCCTTGTCCGACTTACGGGCTTCACGAATCCTTCGGTCAAGGTGGACTGAACTTCGAGTTGCAACAAATCCTTTGGAACTATCTCGATCGGAGATCTACGAGGTCATCGACTAACTCACAGGGTAATCCTCCTGCTGTAGAGTATTCACATAACTCTTACGGCTCAAAGCATCTGCTACAACATTAGCCTTACGGGGTGGTAATGCAACCTCATGTCATAGTCCTTTATCAACTCTAGCCATCTCCTCTGCTGAGGTTCAATTCCTTCTGCGTGAAGATATATTTCAAACTTTTGTGATCTGTATAGACATCTAGCGATTTCCGATGAGGAAATGTCTCAGTCTTGAGTGCATGCACTCTGTTGCTAACTCCAAATCATCGTGGCATAATTCATCTCATGAGGCCGTAGCTATGCGGAGGCATAAGCTACAACCTTACCTTCTGCATCAATACTCCTCCGAGTCCTTGGCGAAGCGTCTAATAAACCTGGTATTCCTTATGTATGTCAAGCAAAATCAACCTTTGGGGCTGTGACCAACCGTTTCTTCAATTCACAGGCGGCTACATTCCTCGGTCCAAACATACTTAGCTTCCTTCTTCAACAGCTCAGTCATGGGCTTGGCAATCTTGAAGTTCTCAATGAACCTCCGATAATATCCTGCGAGTCAGAAAAGCTGCGGATCTCCTTGGTGAGGTGGGTGGCCAATCGGTGGTGATTCAACCTTGGCGGGATCAAGCTGCTATTCCTTCTCCTGAAATAACATGTCAGGAATCAACTTCCTTCAACCAAAATTCACATTTGCTGAATTTGGCATACTGGTGATGTTCTCGAAGTTTCTCGAACTAGGCGCAAATGTTCCTTATGCTCTTCCTCGCTCTTGGAGAAAATCAATATGTCATCGATGAACACCACAACAAACTTGTCCAAATACTCCATGAACACCTTGTTCATCAAATTCATAAGTATCAGGGGCATTAGTCAATCAAATGACATGACGGTATACTCATATAAACCATACACAGTAGTGAATGCTGTTTTGGGTATATCCTTTTCACGAATCTTCAATTGATGATACCACGATCGAAGATCGATCTTAGAAAATACCTTGGCTCCAACAAGCTGATCAAACAAGTCATTGATCATCGGCGGGGGTACTTGTTCTTGATGGTTACTTCGTTCAAATGCGATAATCCACAACCATCCTCAAGCTTCCATCCTTCTTCTCTACCAAAAGCTGGGGCTCCCCAAGGTGATGAGCTTGGGCGAATATATCCTTTCTCCAATAACTCATTTATTTGATCCTTGATCTCCTTCAACTCATTCGGTGGCATCCGATAAGGTCTCTTGGATATTGGGGCTGTCTTGGGCAATAACTCGATCGAAACTCAATGTCTCGTCGGTGGCATTCTGGTAATTCCTCAGGAAACACATCGGAAATTCTTGCACTCTGGCACTTCCTCTGAACAACTCCGTGAGAATACTGATTCTTCATCTGGCTGTGCTGGCTACATACTTGATCCTCTTACGCTCCGGGGTGGTGAGCAAAATAGATTTTGAGCACGATCAATGTTCCTTCATACTTTGACAGCCAATCCATGCCTAGGATTACATCCAAGGTCTGAGTTTCCAACACTATGAGTTCCACGGAAATTTGTGGTTCCGATGTTGAGGTTGCAGGACAGCTTAAACCTGCCATCATTTCTCCTCTGCGGGCCCGGCGAAGGGGCTTCTAAGGGTTCTAGTCGTAATCCGTACTTTTCCACAACTACCCTTGATATGAATGAATCGTTGCACAGAATCAAAAGAACCAAAACTGAGCGTGAATTCAATAAAACTTACCAACCACGGTTTACGGCTGATCATAGGCGTCCTCCACGTCGATATGGTTCACTTGAGCACGAGGAAAGGATTGGGCTTCTTATTTGAGCCTCCATTGCCATTCCGTTCCTCTGCTTGGCCTCCGGGCGTCGGTGGCGTAGTGCCTGTCTTACGGCACTTGAAGCGGTGATGTGGCTCAGATCCTTGGGCCGGGGCAGAAGCGGTGCTGATTGCCATTACCATTGCCATTTCCATTGCCATGGCCGACTTGTTGTCTGGCTGCGGTTGTTTCCATTTCCTCCATGGTTATGGCCTCCATGGTTATGATGGGTGTGCCCTCCTGATGCGGTGCATAGCGGGGCCTGCTGAGCTCTGAGTTGTGCTTCCCTGGCTGTACTTCGCTTGCGACTTTCTATCTGCTGCTGCTTGCCTTCGGGATGGTGGCCTTGTCTACCAGCTCTGGTAGTTGTTAAGTAGCCACAATAAGCTGCATGCTCAATTCATCATTGAGTCCCTCAAGGAACTTCTCACCTTGGCGGCATCTGTGGCCACATCATCGAGGGCATAGCGGCGAGCTTGCTGAATTCATCCACGTCTTGTGCCACGATCACGGTTCCCTGGCGCAAGTTTGAACTCACGCTTCTTGGACTCATGGCTCCAGTGAGACATGAGCGGTCTGAAAACTGCTGGAATTGATCCCAAGTGATGCCACCCATGGGAAAAGTGGCGGTGTAATTCTCCCACCAAGAAGCTGCAGGTCCATCCGGTTGATCTTGTGACAAAGCGCACCTTCTCAACATCGGTGCATCCAGCGGTGACTAGCTCCTTCCGATCTTGCGGAGCCAATCATCACCACAATCGGCTCGGTGCTACTAGAGAACAACTGGCGGATTCAACCTCGAAATTGAGTCAAGTTGTCCACGATGGGTGGTGGGGGTGGCGGTGGATTGTTGGCGGTGTTGTTACGATTACGAATCAGGGGCTGCATCGATGCATTACTGCTGCTTTGGAGCAGCTGGGTGAGCTCTGGCGGGAAACCGATTATCACGTCTCGGAGGCATCTGGTGTTTTGGAGTGGGTGAGAAAATTAGAATAGAACAATGGTCTATGAAATACACTACCCATATGAATGCACAATCATAACACACCAATCATTTATTCATTCCACTCAAACATGGTTCAAACTCGATTACAAAAGCTCATGACTAATCGAAGGAAAAACATCGGCCTAACGATCGGCGAAAAAGTAAAAGATAACATGGTGGTCGACTAAAAGTCTTCATCGATGGCGCCTCCTCTTGGGGTTTCCTTGGTGGTACTCCTTCAAAATCCTGATCATTGCTCACGAGGGTGCTTCATCTCCACTCGGGTAAAGATCCTCTCCCAAGTCCATCTTTTCATCTATCGCGGCAAGCTTCATCTTGGTCGTCGACTATCTCCATGAAGTCCGTGATTTCTTCCATATAGCCAAGGAAGTCTGCGCGTGCCTTCTCCTCCAACTCGATTCGCGGAACAAAAGCTTCGGTGTGTCTTGAGTTCTGGCGAGTCTGAATCTCCGTTTCACGAAGACACTCCAAGTCTGGATGTCGAGAGAGTGGAATCGTCCTCAATAGTGCGGATGATATCTCCATTCCTTGCCTGCGAGAAACCATGGCGAGTCTGAGTGATCGAGCTCGGCCTGTACTCCTCTCGGAGATGTCCAAGTGCTCGGTAGATCGCCCGTCCCTTCCGATGATCGAGTTGAACTCGGTGAACTCAAAGTTGATAGGCTCCGTGTGTCCTCCAAAGGTTCTCCACAGGATATGCACCTCAATCCATGCGGGTGTCCGTCGGAAGTGCATTAGTGGGTTTCCGGTGATCGAGGTAGAGCTATCTTCATTGCTTCACCATCTGGACCAGCTTTCTTCAAAGGCATCGTCTCATCGGGTGGCGAGAACTCCGGTAGCAAAAGCTGGGTTGAACTTCGTGCCATCTAGAATGTTGCAAAGGGAGAAAGTCGAGAATTGAGCAGGGAAGAATTATAGAATGAAAAGGGTTCAAAGTAAATGGTCTCTGCTTATGGCTTTCCGATCCTAGGGGTTATGATCCTACGGTCAGCGTGTGCTCGATACCATCTCTGTGGCGACTGACCCAAAATCGGTCAAATCTACGTATGCATACCATCCCAAGATCATCTTTGGTACTCACGATACATCGATAAAGTAATCAAAGTTCAATCACACTGAATATCATTAATCGATTCTCATATAGAGTCTTTATTACAAGGGAATAAATTGGCTCAAGGCCAACTCATGAGAAATAAACTATAAATGCTGCGAGAGCGTCGAAGGTAAGTGAGTCCATCCGACTCCAAGGGCAATCATGGCCAGCGGGCGTAGCCTCACTCTGATCGGAATATATCTACGCAACATAATACGTTGCAGCCATGTAGGTCAGCTTTTGGAATAAGCTGGCAAGTCATGAAGAATAACAATAATAAAGTTACTAACTCTATATGCAATTTGGCTGTGGAGCTCTAAGTTTCATCATTTTGCGAAAAGCAAATTTTATCCTACTACAGTGGACTTACTTGCAAATTACTACAATTATTGGTAGTTATTGAGATGGTTCCGCCAACCAAAATCTCGTTCCCAAATTATTAAGTCATAAACCCTCAAAATTAATTCATTAGTTTTAGTGTTGAGATATCCGAATACTTCCAAGGTCCAGAGGCTCAAATGTCCGTAACCGGGGACACGGCTAATCGATTAGGTTATAACCCTCTGCGAGAGGTTTCGCACTTTCCCATAAGAATCATTCCCTCCTTTAAAGTCTTAGCACTTCATGGTGTTTGAAGGCGGAGACCGAGATAAACAGGGTCTTCAAAGAGTTCTTACGGCCTTGCGGTACCCATCAATCCTACCGTTCGTCTACTTCTCGTAGTACCGTCCAGCCAGCGTCACTACTAGGGTCAACCAGCGAGCCCATAATGGCTTGCGGCTGCAGTAACTTCGGTCATGGGGCATCCATCCTTCTCTTTGTGGCTGGGTGAAGCTTTCCGCGAGGATGTCATGGCGCTTCTCCATGCATCCGGCCCTTTGGGTGCTCAGGGTGCCCGTCAACAAATCCTCCACCCAGTAGTGATTTCGAAGTCCATCTTGATCATTGTAGTCCATGGGTTGTCATCATCATTGACTCTCATATCTTGCTTATGAATTTCACTCATCCCAAATCCGTCTCTGAGCATAGCAAAATAACTACTACGTCCGGGGTCATGGTAACAAGGGATTGGTTCATCCTACCATGATACTACTCAAGTTTAATGACTTCAAGATTTCACTCTGCATGCATGGTGGGGTGGTGACAACTACTAATGCACAAAAACATAGGTATAGAAATAACATGATCAAAACTTGCCTTGCTGATGATCCTCGTAAGCTAAAGAGTCGTAGTAGCAAGCTTCGCACTCCGGAAACTCTACCGAGACAAACAATAACACAATAAGCACAAAGCAAGAGGATCACACAAGAATAACAGTAGTAACATAGCACAACAAAACAATCAAAACCAAATCCAAAAGAAAAACTCAAAGGAACCAATTCAAAGTTTTTCCCTACTCCAAACAATAACTAAAATAGTTTTTATATAGCAAAAATTCCTTAATATAACCTAATCATGGTTTTAGGTTAACTTAACAGAAAAGGTTTCACTAAGCAACTAGGAGCAAAAAGAATTAATTAAAAAGCTATTATAAAACTCATTTTAGGCCTAATCCAATTTCCATTAAGAAAAATAATTTAAAACTTTTATTAATTATAAATAAAAGTTCATCTAATGGAGTGACAGAAACTAACCTAGAATAACTAATCACAAGTTAAAAATAAATTAATTTACTAATTAATTAATTAGGAAAACAGGAACTAGTTAATTAATTAGGATTAATTGGATTCTGCTTAGAACTAATTATTTATTAATCCTAAAATACCCAATTTAATTTCTAGGGTTTGGCAATGTCAAAATAAAGTGGTGACAAAAGAATCATGCAAAAATAATTTTTTAACTAAAGTTATAGCAGATTTACTATTCTGGCTAAAACAATATTAAAGCATTTTAATTATTTTAACATAGCTAATTATATATTTTACAGAAACTACATAAAATTTGCAATCCAACAAAAAAGAATCACTAAAAATATTAAACAGAATAAAAGATATACATTTTGAAAACTGAAACTATTAGGCTAAAACAGAAAATCAAATTAAAAGAAAAAGGCCTAATGGGCCTATCTTGTACTATGCGATAGATAGGCTAAGCGGGCTCTAGGGTTTAAACTAAAAGAACCGGGCCTAAAAAATAAACCTACACTAAAAATAAACCGCGTGGACGGCGGTTTATTAATAAAACCTACCCCTTGAGGGCTTCTAATCTAGGCCGCTCGATTGAGATCGGACGAGAGATTGCGGTGACTTAGGACTCGGCGGCGGCGGCGAAAGTGCTCAGGCGTCCGGGACGTCAGCGAGCTCGGCGACTCGTCGGGAAAGCAGCGCTGAGGTCGGGAAGGGTTCGGTGGTGTTGGGAGGTCGGGGTGGACCGAGAGTCGGTGGCGGCAACAATGGCGTGAGGTGGGCTCGGGACTCA
>JAHIAM010005306.1:0-39327 GCA_021605205.1 Aegilops longissima
GCACCTCGTGAGTACGCGCCTTGATCTCTCCGCCTCCTCGCGAGCCAGCCTGATGAGGCCGTGTCGAGAAGCTCCTGTGCGTCCGCCCGTGAGGCTTGGCCTCGCGAGTCTTGAGCTTGTGTTGATGAAGATGGGCGTGATGGGCCCCTTTGAAACCACGCCCGCGGGGCAGGCGAGCAAGTGCAGGGACCCCGTTCCGAGCGCCGACGATCGCACCGGCCAAAAGGACCCTCGCGAGGCTGTTCTTGCTTGTATTCATCATCCCCCAAAGGCAATCCACCACACCACACTGGGCGCACGAGTTCGAACCTGAAAGTGCGGGCCAAATCCGATTTTGTAGCGGTAGGGTGCACGGAATCCGCCTTCCGCCCGCCCTGCTCTTAGCCGCCCTCGCATCCATGCCGAGGCGGCAGCCGGGCCCCGCCAGCGCCGGGCGCCCTCGCTACTCGCGTCGCCAGAGCGGCCCCGTTGGCGGCCGCCCCTGCCGTTCCCGTCGCTTTGCCGTCCGCGCCGCGCCACGGGCCGGCGAAACGAGCAGCGGCGTCGTCCCAGCATCCATCCGTGCGAAGCGATACTGGCGCACCGCTTCTCGCCCTTCGCCCTAGCTGGTTTCTTTGTCCGCGCTCCAGCGCACCAGAGAAATCGAGCGCGCTCGCCAGCGACAAGCGAGGTTCCTGCACTACTGCCCCATCAGCAGCGTCTCGAGGGTGGCTCGATCGCGCCGCCGAGCTTGTCCGGCGCCTGTGAAGGCTCCCCAGCGTCGTCCCTTCTCCTTTACGCGCCCGCCTTGCCTTGACGATGAAGCTCGGGGGCACCTCAGCCGCCTCCCCCTCAAGAAGGCGCCACAGCTAAGGCGCATAGCCCACTGGTGCAACCCTCTCATCCCGACCCGGCGCAACAAGAGCAGAAACTGCCAAGGGTCCCTACGCCCCCCAAGAAGCTGCCCAGTGCTCCACGCACCGGCACGTCGACAGCGCTCCTGCTCCAGCCGCGCCAAGACCCTGCGCTGCTCCCAGCGGCAGCCTGCGGAGACCCATAAGATCAAGCCCTCAGTCACAAAAGGCCTCCCGTGGCCACTGGAGGGGTTGCCCGCGCCTTCACCACCGAGCTACGCCAGCGTCACATGGCCCGGGCAGTTCAAGCCAGACCTGCCTCCTCGCTTCGGCGGCACCGCCCGATCTGCAGAGTTCCCTTCAGCTCTGAGCTGGGCATCGAAACGCCAATGGGGACAAGAAGGTCATGGCGAACTGGTTTCCCATATCGCTCAGGGCGGTGCCCCCACAGCTCCTGAACACGGCTCACAGCACGATCTCCTCCTGGGGCGAGATCGCTTTCCCGCTTCATTGCCAAATTCAAGGCACTTTCGCGACCCGGCCTCCTCCTGCCTTGAGTGGCATGCGCCGCATCAAGCAGCAGCCGGGAGAAACCCTGCAGAAGTACATCGGTAGCGTCGTCAGCGCCGCCTCAAGATTCCCAAGGTGACCGAGGAGGCCATCATCTCAGCCTTCTCCGGCCCGGTGTGCGTGGCGTCAACATGAAGGAGGCTGGCGATGCATGAGGCCTGTGCACATCCAGGCTGTTCAACTTGGCGACCAAGTGTGCAGGGGCTGAGGAAGGGCAGCCTTTCCCTCCTCAAGCTGCTGGCCTGCCAACCAGAAGAGAAGAAGCCCAAGGTCAAGAGCGTGAAAGCGCAAAGGGGGCTGCCGTGCTGTGGCGGAACCAGACACCAAAGCGGCGAGGGGATCAGCCCGGAGTCTTCCAAGGGCAGCCCGGTACTGCGTGTGCCAGCCTCCACACCCACAACACCAGCGAATGCCAAGAGCTCAGGGCCGTGCGAGAAGGGGCGAATGGGTCGGCGCCCCCACCCGCAGTGATCGAGGCTACGGTAGAGGAGGATGAAGAAGCGCGAGGGCGTTGGGAAGACCGTGGCCCTCGCCAAGGGTGGCGTGACCGACCCTCGCGAGGACCGCTGGCAGGATCAGCCTCGCGAGGGAGGTTGGAGGGACCCGCCTCGCGAGGGAGGCTGAGGGATCTGCCTCGCGAGGATCGCCCACAAGGCAACGCAGGCCTCCCTCCTCTGCCACCGCAGCCAAGGAGAAATGAAGACCATCATCAGGACGAGGGGCTGGGGGGCTTCCGGGAGCCACCCAGCGCAATTGCTTGCATCTGAGTAGAGCTCAGCCCCAGCCTCTCAGCGCATCTTCAAAGCAGTTAGCCAGCGAAGTGAATGCAGTCAACCCAAAGCTCGAAGCCGCAGCGCCCTCTCAGGTGGTCAGCGTCGCCATCACATTCAGCTCGGTGGATCAGCTCAAGTGCGCAGCAACAGCGGAGTCCTCCCGATGCTTTGTTCCCCAATCATCAGCAACGTGCAAGTCACCAGGACCCTCATCGATGGTGGAGCAGGGCTCAATGTCATGTCCGTCGAGACATTCAACAATCTCCAAGTGCCATACAATCAGCTTCAGCCAACCAAGCCTTCTCCGGAGTCACCGATGGTTCCACAGTTCCGATAGGGCAGGTCCGCCTTCCTGTCACCTTTGGGGCGCGAGACAACTACCGCACCGAGCTCATTGACTTCGACGTCGCTCACATTCGCCTACCATACAATGCCATCCTCGGGTACCCAGCTCTGGCCAAATTCATGGTCGTGACTCATCACGGCTACAATGTCCTCAGATGCCAGGAAGCGGTGGAGTCATCCGGTGCCGCCTTGAAGAGAGAGAGGCAGATGTGTTCCCTAGGCGTAATTTTCAAGCGCGTCAATTGAAGACCCGGATCACAAATGGGAGGCTCCCGAGGCTGCTCCTAAGAAGAAGAAGACATCGCTTTGGCCCGACCCTCGGGAGGCTGGCCCCTCGAGGTCCGCTCCTGTTCGAGGGCACCTCCTTCTACTCCGCATAGGAAGCGGCCGGTATCCTCCGAGAAAGGCTCGGGGCTCTCTCACGGAGGGCCACCGACTTTGCTAAGATCACGAGGGAGGCGCTCGGGCACCACTTGGGCGTGTTTTCAAAGCACGTTTCCCTCGGGAAGGAGCAAGGCAAAGGGCCCAAACCTCGGGGAGTTCATCAGCAAGGCCATTCAGGAGTTGCAGGAATCGAGAAGTCATGAGTGGCGGCCGCTAGCTTACCGCAGCTCCCCATCCCGAGGCGAGGATGGTGGGCTGCTGTGTCTGCATTGACATACTAGGGCTTAACCGAGCCGCCTCTCGGGAGCGCCTCACGGCCCTCTCGCGTGGGGGCGCTGTGCAGTCCACCCACAGCTCACGTTCGCATGCCTTACAGCTTGCAGACGTACGCCTGCCTGCACTCAGCGCCTCATGAGAGCATCTTGGAGGCTCAAGTGGCCAGCGTTCCATAGTCTGGCGGAGATGGAGATGGTCGCGTGGAGCCACCAGCGCCTCGAGCCTCCAGGAGCTCCTGGGCACAGAGAGCTCGTGAAGATCGGCTTCAAGTAGCGCCTGACGTCCGCTACTTCCAGCATCCCATACAGCCGGCGTTACAGGAGCAGGGGACCCCAGAACTTTCTGCATGCGGCTGCTGGCGTGGCTCAAAAGGGAGGCCTGGGACGACCCATCTTCATCAACACAAGCTCGAGACCCTCGCGAGAACCCAAGCCTCATGGGGCAGACGACCAAGTGCTTCCTCGAGTAGCGGCCTCGTCAGGCTAGCTCATGAGGCGGCGGAGAACTCAAGCGGGGGTACCTCGCGAGGTGCCCGTAATGGCTCATGGTGACCAGGCGCCCGATCGGCGCCCGCCCGCATAGCGTCCTCCTTTCCTCTTTGGTGCAAAGGGGGCAAGCGCAGGCAAGGGCATCAAGCAAAGGCATCTGTTTCAGTGCAACAAGACCAAGACCAGCCCCAACGGCTGGAATGCAGTCATCATGGAGCCCAAGCAGTCTTCATCACCAGAGCCTTTGGCAGGCGAGGACCAACTTTAGTCAGGATAAGTGTACCCGCTGTTCCCCTTCAAAATGGCCAATTGTTGGCGCCCTTCCCGCTCAATATTTGGGAAGAGGCCCAGGGCCTCCGCCTATAAATAGGGGTAGCCACACTCAGAGTGGGGAATCGAGCATTCGGAATCCAGAGAGAGAGAGAAACCCGTTCCTCAAGCTAGAGCGACGGGGCACCACTTAGCAGTTCATCACAACCACCAAGAACAGACCCTCGCGAGGCTGTTCTTCCCAGCCTATTCTTCTTCAGCCCGGAGGCAATCCACACACCACAAACTAGGTAGGGTATTACACCACAGCGGTGGCCCGAACTAAGTATAAATCTTGCGTCTCTTGTGTTTGTTCTTGTTAGTAGTTTAGGCCCCTGCGATTGGCGATGCGAGGCGGTGGAGGTTGGATCTCCGTGCGCGAGTTGAACCTTAAGGGTCTGCGGAACCCGCGATCCGACGTTTAGCGCGCGCGGGTAGAAGTGCGCCGGAATCTTCCTTTAAATCGCCTCGTTCTTCCTGACCACGCCACCATGTCGGCGCTAAATCGGGCTCGCGCGGTCGAGAGCCGCCCTCGCTTCCCACGTCGCCCAGATGACTCCGTTGGCGGGCGTCCTCGTCGTTCCCGTCACGGCTGTCCGCGCTGCCACCGGGCCGGCGAAAACGAGCAACAAGCTGTCGTCCAGCACCCATCCATGGGGCGGGGCAGCCGCACCGCCACGCCTCCGCTCACCCCGCTGGTTCTTCGTCGCGCGCCCTTCGCGCGACCATGAACCCGAGCTGCACTCGCCAGCGGCCAGCGAGCTGCTGCGATACCGCCCGTCGATGATGTTTCTGAAGAATGGCTCGACCGCGTCGCCGAGCTCGTCCGGCGCTGAGAGAGGCGACCCGCGCCCGTCCGTTTTGCTGCACCGCACCCGCCCAGCGATGAAAGCTCGAGGCGCCTCAGCCGCCTCCTCCTCAAAGGCAGCGCCTTGGCCCCAAAGCGCTTGCGGCCCCTAGCGGAACCCGCTCCGCCCGAGCGCCCGGCCAGCAACAGGAAGCGAAGCTGCCAAAAGTTCCTCGCCGAAAGAAGCTGCCCGCGCTCCCGCTCCAGCACGTCAAGACCTGCGCTGCCCCGGCCCAAGCGCGGAGAGAACGCAAGACCAAGCTCTCTGCCATCCGAGGCCCCAGCGGCCACGGCAGGCTGCCGCGCCTTCACCCTTGAGCTGGCGTCGCGTGGCCCGCCAAGTTCAAGCCAGACCTGCCCCCACGCTAAGGCAGCACGGCAGACCCTACGGAGTTCCTCCAGCTCTGAGCTGGGCATCGAGCTGCCAGCAGAGATGAAAAGGTCATGAACTGGTTTCCCATGGCGCTCAAGGGCGTAGCCGCACTTTGGCTCCTGAATCGGCCCCGACGCGATCTCTTCCCTGGGCGAGATCTTACCCGCTTCATCGCCAACTTCCAAATTGCTTACGCGACCGGCCACCCGCCATGGCGACATGCGCCGAATCAAGCAGCAGCGAGAACCCTGCAAAAGTACATCCAGCGCTTCAACAGCAGCCTCAAGATCCCAGGGGTGGCCGGAGGAGGCCATCATCTCTGCCTTCTCCGGCCAGGCGTGCGGCGTCAAGATGAAGGAGGAGCTGGCGATGCATGAAGATCCGTGCACCTCCTGGAGCTGTTCAACTTGGCGACCAAGTGCGCCCGGGGCTGAGGAAGGCGCCTCTGCCTCCTCGAGCTGCCTGCCGCGGATCCCGAAGAAGAAGTCAAAGGCCAGGGCGTAAAGCGCAAAGGGGCTGCCGTTTCAGCGGCCGAACCAGACCTGAAAGCGGGCGGAGATCAGCCCGAAGTCTTCCAAGGGCAGCGGTCACTGCGTGTACCACGGCGTCCACCACAACACCAATGAATGTCAAGAGCTCCGGGCGTCTTGCGAAGGAAGGGTCGGAGAGGCATACGCCTTGCGCAGCGGCCAAAACTCTGACGAGGAGGAGGAAGAAATGCAGGGAATATTGGGAAGACTGCGGCCAGCGTCAAGGTGGCGCGACCAACCTCGCGAGGACCCCATTTGGCAAGACCCACCCTCGCGAGGGGGCTGGAGGATCAGCCTCGTGAGGATCGTTCGCAAGGCGTAGGCCTCCTCCCTGCCGCCGCCACCAAGGAGAATCGAAGACCGTCATCGGGGCCGAGGAGGCTGGGGGCTTCCAGGGAAGCAGCAGCGATAGCTGCATCTGGGCGGAGCCCAAGCCCCAACCTCCACCGCATCTTCAAGCAGTTAAATGCGTGAAGTGAATGCAGTCCTCCCCAAGCTCGAGTCCCGTGCCCTCTCGGGTGGTCGGCGTCGCGCGATCACGTTCAGCTCAGCCGGATCAGCTCAAGCTGCGCCAGCCACAGCAGCGGAGTCCTCCCAATGCTTTGCTCCCCAATCATCAACAATGCTGGTGCACCAAGACCCTCATCGGCGGTGGAGCAGGGCTCAACGTCCTGTCCGTGGAGACCTTCAAAAATCTTGAGTGCCCTACAGCCCGGCTTCACCAGCCAAGCCCTTCTCCGGAGTCACCGAGCGGCTCCACGGTCCCGATCGGGCAGGTCCGCCTTCCTGTCACCTTGGGCCCGCGACAACTACTACACCCGAGCTCAACGACCCGGCGTCGCCCACATCGCTGCTGCAGTACAACGCCATCCTCGGGTACCCAGCGTTGGCCAAGTTCATGGCCGTGACCCACCATGGCTACAACATCCTCAAGATGCGAGAGCGGCGAGGTCAACACGGTGCCACAATGAAGAGAGAGATGCGTGTGCTCCTTGGAGGCGAGCTTTTTAGAGCCGCATCATTTGGAAGACCCAGACCCAGCAGCGGGGCGCCTCCAGGCAGCACAAGAAGAAAGACATCGACCGGCCCGGCTCATCAAGGGACAGGCCCCTCGGAGGGCCCTTGGCCGGGTGGCAGGGAGCCTCCTTCCATCGCATAGGAAGCGTGCGGCGCCCTCCTTAGGCAGGGGCTGGGGCTCTCCCACCAGAGGCCACCGACCTCGCCAAGTCTCGAGGCGCTTGGGCACCATGTGGGCGTGTTTTGAAGCCGTTCCATAGCGAGGAGCAAGACCAGGTGGGCCAGAACCCCAGAGTTCATCAGCCAAGGCCATTCGGGAGTTCTGAGTCAAGGGTCATGAGGGGCAGCCGCGCCACTACCGCTGTGGCCCCCCATCGGCCGAGGATGGTGGGCTCTTGTCTGCATCGGCAATGCCAGGGCTCAACAAGCCGCATCTCAAGGCGCCTCTGGCCCTCGCGATTGGGGCGTTCGAGGCCCCCCCCCAGCTACGTCACGCATGCCTTATGGCCAAAGCAGCTGCTGCACACAGCGTCTCATGAGGACCATCACAGGGGCTCAAGAGGTCGAGAACGCCGCAGCCTGGCGGAGATGGAGATGGCCGTGAGGGGCGCCAAAGCCTCCGGGCCTCCGAGGCCCCAGGCACAGGGGCTCGTGAGGATCGGCGCCCAGCCCAGCGAGTCTGCTACATCAACAACCCTTCATCCCCAACATCACCGGTGACATCCTTAAGTTTTATTTCGGTGGGGAGGCGCCAGGAGCATTATTCCCAGGCAGCGTGGGTCCGTCCTGCGGCATGTATCCCTTTTATTTCATGTCCTTAGCTTACCTGTTGAGGCGCCCTCGGGCTGCATCATCCCCAAGCCGCTCGGGCCGTCCCGGCCAGCATGTATCCTTCATCACGTTTTCCTTAGGATTATGCTCCACCTTGCTTGTTATTTGGTGCCTTCTCTGGGTGGCGAAATCTTGCACGTTAAAGGGGGTGCACGAGCATCGCGATTTCAGGGCTCCTACTGGCTCTGCGGCCCTCACCCTCTGGTCTTGTCCATGGCATGCGACCTGGCTTGCCGCTGACGGTGAGACCAACCCGAGCAGGACCCAAGGATGTAGAGTTTAGTCATCCAATCCAGCTAGCAGCGTTAAAGGGGGTGCACGAGCATCGCGACTCGGGGCTCCTACGGCTCTCGGCCCTCACCCTCTGGTCTTGTCCACGGCATGCGACACGGCTTGCCCGTGACGGTGAAGACCAGCCGAGCCGGGACCGAGGGCGTGGGGTTCGTCATCAATCCAGCTTAGCGTTAAAGGCGCTGAGCATCGCGACTCGGGGCTCCTACCGGCTCTCGGCCCTCACCCTCACGGTCTTGTCCATGGCATCGCGACACGGCTTGCAATGGCGGTAAAGACCAGCCCGAGGCGGGACCCGGGGCGTAAGTTGTGTCATCTAATCCAGCTTAGCGGCGTTAAAGGGGGTGCACGAGCATCGCGACTCAGGGCTCCTACGGCTCTCCGGCCCTCACCCTCTGGTCTTGTCCATGGCATCGCGACCTGGCTTGCAGCGACAGTAGAGACCAGCCGAGCGGGACACGAGGCGTGAAACACCCGGCATGTAGCCATTTTGCAAGAACACACTCGAAGATAAGGCCCAGGGCCAGGCGCAACCCGCCTTGAGGTGAGGCCTCGTGAGTCCCAGCAGGCTCACGAGTGCCCGCACACCTCATGAGCCTCTCGCGCGCTCAAAGCAACTACAGGCGGGACTAACGATCGCCCGGCGAGCTCTTGTTCCCTTTGTGGTGAACCTGCGGCCCCTCCGATGGCGCGGAGCGACCTGCTGCGTAATCTCCCTTCAGCCAAGGCACGGGCTGGCACGCGCCGAGAAGCATCGCCTAACCTCGAGATAAGTCACCCTCCGGGACACACTATTCATCACAACACCATCCCGCACTCAATGCAGCTCCGTGTTAGCAGCGTCGCTCTCCTTTCTCCTTTGAATGATGGCTGCTTGGCGCCAAGGGGGACCCCCGAGCATCGCGACTCGGAGGCTCTTACCGGACCTCGGGCGCTCACCTCCTGGCCTTGACCACGGCATCGCGACACTGCATACCAGCGGCGGTGAGGCCGCCTTGGGGCTGGGACACTGTCGGCCTGAGCACTAAGCCCTCACAGGTGCTGAAAGGAAGGAACTGAGCTAGAGCGGAATGAGCATCGCATTGCCTCATAACAAGGATCATATTGATAAGCGAAGCTACAAATGTCTTACAAGCCCAGTAAGTACATTCTTAGCTCTTCGCGGGAACAAAAGGCGTGAATCTAAGGAGTCCTATCTCTGAGGGACCACGCGTGACAGGCGCCATCATCAGCATGTGCCACCGGTCCGTATGACGACCCATCCAGTCGAGGGCGGCGGCGACTGACGAGCTTCGCCCTGCTCAAGGGGCGCGCAGGCTCGAGGCTCGTAGCTGTCATCGCTTCGTCTCTGGCGTCGCGAAAAGCTCAGCTCGTGGAGTCGCTGAGATACCCAGTGCCTTAAATGCTGAGGAAGCTGCCAAGGGAGCGGGCGGTTGGCCTCTGTCTCACCACAGTAGAACCCCGACCACCTCTCCCGGGGCAGCACTCCAGCCGGCGACCCTCCGCGTCGAAGAGCTTGAAGGACATCACCGAAGCACCGTCGTACTCCAGGTGGATCGTGAGGGCGCCCCTCGTCCTGACCCGGGCGATCTCGCTCCAGCCACGAGTCATGAAGACCTCGCCCGGGGCAACTACTGCGACCTCTGCCCCGGTCGCGAGGGTGCCGCAGCCGGCGTGCTGCAGCCAGAGTCCCAGGGGCTCCCCCGCGAGAGACAGCGAAAAAAAAGGAAGAAGCGGATCAAGACTTAGGAGGCGGCGGGCACGCAATTCGGTAGGAGCCCTCGGCGTGGACTCCGGGGGGAAGGCGCACCGCCGTGACCCGCCGGCGTCGTCGGCCGGCGCCGCTCATGGCGCCAGCGTCACCTCCTTGAGGCCACCAATCTGCGTACAAGGAAGAGAAACCCTGGTGGTGGTTGCGCGCACCAGAGACGCAGGCGCCTCCTCGCGTGCGCTCCTGCCACGACACCGGAGAGCAAGCCGCTTCTTTGGGGAGCGGGTGAGGATCCTCTTGAGAGCCTTTCCTTTTCTTCCACTGGAGAACGGCGGATCGGATCCATGGCAACCAGACAAGGCGAGGAAGAAGAAAGCGAAGGATAGGCGGAAGAGCGCCGCGCCGTTCCGTACTGCTTAGCCGGAGGCCAACCGTCGGCCTCCACGATCACCGATCATCATGCCAAACTCTGCATGCAAGGACCTGTCGAATCCAGGCGGTTACCAAGGCGTCATGGGGAACAAGCGCCCACGTCCAATCAACGCCATGCGGGCCCTGAAGCCACGGGCTGTTAGGGCCCTGGCAACCGCACTTGCCCTTACGCCTCTCTGCACAGCCAAGTCTGGGCGTCGTGGCCAGGGGCTCTTTGTCGGGTTACAGGAGCAGGGGTCCCAGAGTGCACACTGCGGACCTCGGCGTGGCTCAAAGGAGGCCAGGACAGCCCATCTTCATCAACACAAGCTCGAGACCCTCGCGAGGGCCAAGCCTCATGGGGCCAGACGACCAAGAGCTTCCTCATGCGACCTCGTCAGGCTGGCTCATGAGGGGCCCGGAGAACTCAAGGCGGGGTACCTCGCGAGGTGCCGTGGCGTAAGCCATGATGACAACCAAGGCGCAGTTGGGCGACAGCCAGCATAGCGTCCTCCTTTCCTCTTTGGTGCAAAGGGGGGCAAGCGCGAGCAAGGGCATCAAGCAAAGGCATCCTTTTGGTGCAACAAGACCAAGACCAGCCCCAACGGATGGAATGCAGTCATCATGGAGCCCAAGCAGGCGTCATCACCAGAGCCTTTGGCAGGCGAGGACCAACTTTAGTCAGGATAAGTGTACCCGCTGTTCCCCTTCAAAATGGCCAATTGTTGGCACCCTTCCCGCTCAATAGTTGGGAAGAGGCCCAGGGCCTCCGCCTATAAATAGGGGTAGCCACACTCAGAGTGGGGAATCGAGCATTCGGAATCCAGAGAGAATGAGAAACCTGTTCCTCAAGCTAGAGCGACGGGGCACCACTTAGTAGTTCATCACACCCACCAAGAACAGACCCTCGCGAGGCTATTCTTCCATGTCTGTTCTTCGTCAGCCCTAGAGGCAATCCACACCACAAACTAGAGTGGTATTACACCTGGCGGTGGCCCGAACTAGTATCAATCTTGCGTCTCTTGTGTTGTTCTTGTTAGTAGTTCAGGTCCCTGCGATTGGGCGAGTGCGAGGCGGTGGAGGTTGGATCTCTCCGTCGCGCGAGTTGAACCTTAAGGGTCTGCCGGAACCCGTCATCCGACACCTTCATCTTCAACATTATCAGGTGACATCCGTCGAGTTTCATTTTCAGCTGGGAGCGCCCCCTAGGGCTCCATCATTCCCAGGCCGTGTGGGTCCGTCCCTGCGGCGTGTATCCCTTTTGATTCATGTTCCTAGTTTACTTTATTGGGGGCACCCCTCGGGCTGCATCATCCCCAAGCCACTCGGGCCAGACCCAGTGGCATGTATCCCTCTTGTGTTTATTCGGGTTGTGCTTTTGACCCATCATGATCGTTATTTGGTGCCTGTCCACGGCACCCCTCTTCCTTCATGTCGGCCGCTTGCGTTAAAGGGGGTACACGAGCATCGCGACTCATGGGCTCCTCTTGGCTCTCCGGCCCTCACCCTCGGCCTTGTCCACGGCATCGCGACACAGCATACCAGCGACAGCTGAGCCCTGCTCGAGGCGGGACCGGGCGTGGGCGTCGACATCTAACAAATTTGCGGGAACACATTACAAGAAAAAGGCCAGGCAGGCGCAACCCGCCTTGAGTAGGGCCCGTGAGTCCATGCTGGCTCACGGGTGCCCAGATACACCTCGCCGGGCCCCTACCGTGCCAGCCCGCGTGTCGAGGCGAGGGCTGTACTGCGCCAGGGGCTCCTCCCGGAGGAGCCCCCTCCCACGCCTGATGGAAGCACCATGCTCAGCTGGCTGATGACTGCTTGCCGAGGCGGCTATGCCCGTACCCATCTGAGGCGCTATGCTCAGCTGGTGATAAACAAGCGAGGTGGCCCCGGCACATCAACCTCGGGAGCCCAGAGCTCAATGGCTGGCCTCATCATCCGCGCCTCCCCTCGGGAGTGCAGCGAGGGATGGGCACGGGGCTACGCCTGGAGTCACGCCTGAGGCGCCGCCACCCAGCCGAGGCCCCTCGAGCCTGGTTCGTCGCCGTCTCTCCTGGCGGAGCCAGGTGCAGGTCGTTTGAGCGTCAAGGGGACTCCTGAGCATCGCGACTCAGGAGCCTAACATCACGTAGCCCCTCACTCTTGGGTCCCGTCCTGGTTTCGGTCGGGGCTAACGGCGGTGAGGTATCTGTGTGAGGCGGGCTCTGCGGCGTAGAACATAAGCAAGTAGGAAGGAAAGCGCAAATCTCAAAGAATTCAAAAGCAAATATTACAGTCCATAACTGTTTCTAGCATAAATGCAAGTTTAAACGCCTCCACAAGGCATGATGCATGTTGCAGGAGCTGAAAGCGGGGCAGAACCTGAAGGAGTCACTTAGCCGGCACCACCGTCGTGGCGGAGCTCTGTTGGCGAGTTCACCTCGTGAAGCCTCAAGATCAGTGGCGCCTCGCCCGGCCTGGTGCTGAAGGCCGGGGAGTCGCCCGTGAGCCTCCGCTCGACCCTTCACGACCTCGGCAGCGACAGCCAAGCTCGCCGCTCACGGGCTCAACAGGCTGTCAAGGTCAGCGTTGGGGTGCGAAGGTGGACATGGGTGAAGGCAGCGTCGGCCTGCGGAAAAACAGGACATGCGCCTCGGCCTCAGCCGTGGGGCCGGGCCAAGGCGACATCTTCAAGCGCGCGGACCAGGAAGGGAAGAAGCTTGGCGGGGCCGTCCTCGGTGCCCGGCCAGCGGACTCTCAGGGGCGCTGTCAAGCGACTTGAGCAGGTCGCGAGCCTTCACCTCCGGCCTTGAAGGCCACGCGGTCCTCGGCCGGGACCAGCGCCTTGCCGTCCAGCTCGATCTTCCTCGCCTCCAATGCCTGCTCCAGCGCACCTAAGCGGCCATGGCGCTCATCAAGATTGGCATCCCGGTCCTTGGCGGCCACCTCGCGAGCCTTCATGTCTTCCTCCTTCTCTTGGCGAACGCGGGCCTCCTTGGCAAGCTGGTCGTGTAGGCCCTGCAGCTCGCTCTCCTGCGCCTTGCAGCGACCTCGGACATCGGCTACCTCCCCAAAGCGGCGTCATGACGGCCTTTGCCTCAAGGCGGCCTGCTCCTCCTCGCCATAAGCCGCTGCGGCTGAACCAGCCTGCTCGAAGAAGCATGTCGAGCAAACCACGCGAATCGGCTCAGCGTCCGGCCTGGCGAGTCGGCGCCAGGAAGATCTTTCCGCAGCGGTCCAGTTCAGCAGCAACACGATCGAGCAGATGAAAGAGTGGAGAAATGGCAGTTGGCGGAGTAGGAGGAGAGGGCGGCAGCGTAATCGGCACCACAGTCGGGACCTTCTGCGCGCAGCCTGCTGGCGATGGCGTCGAGCAAGGATACCTCGAGAATCGCTTGGGCCATGGGGCTGAGCTCGCCCAGCTAGCCCGCCAGACCTCGCGAGATGACCGGGCAGGAGAGGCCGTGCCTTGCCGTCCCCTTCTTCCAGCGGATGGAGTGCTGTCGAGGCGAAGCCTCAAGATCCCCTTGACTTTTTAGCGCGAGCACCGGCCCTAGCCAAGGAATACGGATATCAAGCCTCAACGACAAAGCAAGCAAGACAAGAATCAAGCCCTTACTGGTCGCCGCTCATGGGCTCAAGCAACCTCCGGCCCAACTTGAAGCCGAGGCGGCTCTGGGATCAGCCTCAAGAGGCTCGGGAGCGGGATCGCATCTGAGAGCACCTCGGAGTAGGAGGCAGACCAGGGAACCAGCCCCGTCCTGTCCTTCTTTGGGATTAGGGGCGAGCTCTCGCTACCTCGCCCGTCACCATCCTCGTCGTCGTCCGGCAAGAGGCGGAGAGCGCGGGACCTGCGCCGAGGAGGCGCTCTCGACTCCCGTCGGTCGCCTCGAGTCGGGCCCCTCTTCCGATCCTCTTCTTCCTCCTCTTCCTTTGGAGTCGCGGAGGACACGTTCACCGTCGCCAGAGCCGCCGGGTCCTCGGGAACCTCATGAGCACAGAGCCGTCCCGTTAAGCGGGCATGGAGTCCACCACCTGCTCCCAATCATCTCGAAGGAGCAGAGTGCAGGAGTGCCCTCCAGCCTCGCCACGTCTCCCAGACCAAAGATTGGAGGACAGCGGCGAGATCTTTGTCGGCCAAGACTGCGAGGCTCGGCGAGGCCTCCACAGTGAGCGAGTATTGCAAGCGGGGCCACCGGTGCTCCAGGGAACTCCCTCGGGGCGGCGCCTCGGTCAACCGCCCGCCGCCATGTTGCCCGGCCACAGGTCCGCGTCCATCTTCTCCAGCACTGGCTTTGCGCGGGAATCCACGAGTTCCGCACGAGACCAAGCGTCGATGGGCGTGGGCTGCTCCGTGGGCAGAATCAGCCGAGGATGGATGCCCCCAGCATCTACCATGACCCACTTGCTCCTGAAGCCTTCATTCCTCTTCCCGGGCTTCGAGATGGCGTTGGAGCTGCCGTACGCGACAAAGCTCGCGCACGCGGTGATGGGTCCGTGGGAGGCCCGGAGGTAGAAGTAGTGGCGCAGCAAGGCCACTGAGGGCTGCACCCGACATGAGCCTCACAATAGTAGGCGAAGATCGCGAGAGAAAAACGAGTTGGGGTGGAGGTGCAGATCTTGCAATTTGTAATGGCGGAGGATAGAAAGGAAGAACTCAGAAAGGAGGCACCATACCGGCGGCAATGGTGCTCACAAAGTGGAGTAGAAGGTGCTTCCTTGGTCCTCGGGAAGGGCGAGCCAACCTTGAGCACCGCCGCCCGTCGTTGCCTTGCACCACCATCATCCGTGGCCGGGCAAGGCTCTTCTCCGACACATTGAGGGAGTCATGGCCCAGTACCAAGCTTGACCGGGGTCTGCAGGCGCCATACCTTGCTAGGGCGCGGGTCGGAGTAGATCACAGGGATTTCGGAAGCAGGAAGGATAGGAGGCGAGAAGGGGATCTGGGCAATGGTGGAGAAGGCAAAGGAGGAAAGCCTGGACGGTGCCGCTCTCTTGTCGATTAGTGCAATTGCCAAGGCGTCCGCAGGGGAAGCGAGGGCGCCCATGTCCCAATCAACACGCACAGCGGCGCCCAAGGCCGCAGGCTGTTAGAGCCCTTGACGCTTCACACTTGACCCCCGCTTCTGCTAAGCCAAGTCCAGCGCGCCTTGGGCCGGGGCTCTTGTCGGCGTTACAGGAGCAGGGGTAGCCAGACTTGCCTGCACTGCGGCCTCTGGCGTGGCTCAAGGGGTGGCCAGACTGCCCATCTTCATCGGCCTGAGCTCAAGACCCTCGCGAGGCCAAGACTTGAGGCGGACGACAGGAAGCTTCCTCGAGCCTGCCTCGTTAGGCTGGCTCACGAGGCCCGGAGAGATCAAGCGGGGTACCTCACGAGGTGCCCATGGCCTTAAGCCATGGCGAACAAGGCGCCCAGGCAGGAGGCGCCAGCTGATGTCCTCATTTCCTCTTTGGTGCAAAGGAGGCAAGCCTTGACGAGAAGCATCAATCAAAGGCAACCATTTCGATTGCAACAAGACCAAGACCAGCTGAGCGGTGGAAGGAGGTCCGCAGTGGAGCCCAAGCAGCGTCCTTTGTCGAGTCTTTGTGGCGAGATCGACTTTAGTCAGGATAAGTGTACTAGATGTTCCCCTTCAAAATGGCCAATTGTTGGCGCCCTTCCCGCTCAATATTTGGGAAGAGGCCCAGGGTCTCTGCCTATAAATAGGACTAGCCACCCACAGGGTAGAGGCAATCGAGAAGAAGGGAGATCGAGACCTGGTTGACCGGAAAATCGGCATCTAGAGAGAGAGAGAGAGAGAGAGAAGCGACTGAACTCCCTTAGCGAGTTAAATCGCACCGGCCAAACAGACCCTCGTGAGGCTGTTCTTCCTTGTATTGTTCATCATCAGCCCAGAGGCAATCCACCACACCACACTTTGGAGTAGGTATTACACCACAATGGTTGCAGAACCGATTATAAACCCTATGTCCTTGTGTTTCTCTTTGTGTTGTTTAGATCCTTGCGAGGCGACGAGGAGTAGGTAGGTTGGAGGTGAGATCTCCGCGCGCACCCCAGAGTTCGAACCTAGAGGGTCTGCCGGAACCCGAAATCCGACAAATAGATTTTATTTGCTGTTCTAAGTTGTTCTCTATCTTTAGTTATGGATATGGAACATGAAATACCAAAAAAAATAGGTGTACTTGCTGCTCATGGAGATGGGGAAACTCCTAAAACCATCGATGCTCATTATGTGAAAGATATTATGTACTACTATGATAATCCTGAGAAAACCCCATTCAATTATGTTATGGGAGACACGTTGGATCAACGTGAATACTTTAGGGATTATCGCTTGACTCAAAAAGGGAAACTATTATGGGATCAAATTCATATGTTGAAGTGGTATGCTAGGCAACTATGCTTGAGATATGATTATACTTGTTGCTCTAGGATGAAGGCTCCACACTTCCCTTTTCATGCAATTTAATGATAATGAAACCTTGGCTTCTTATGCTAGAGGTATATATGATTACTACAATGTGGAACAAATAGAAGAATTTGTTGCTTTTATGGGTGCTTATGAAATTGAATCTATGCTGTTTATAGACCTGAAAATTTAGCTATCCTTAAATATTGCTATGCCAATTATGAATTCAATTCCGATATTGATGCATTTATTGAGAAAGTCTCCGCTGTCCAAGAAGAGACTAATATTTTGCAAGAGTCTATGGAAGAAGAAATTGATGACATTGTGAGCTCATTGGATGAAAAAGATGAGGAGGAAGCGAAGAACAAAAGGAGGAAAGCGGATTAGCTACCCGTGTCCACCTTCTAATGAGAGTAACTCTTCAACTCATACATTGTTTAATTTCCCTTAGGTGCTTACGAAGGATGATTGAGTATGATGATTGTTATGATCCGTTGATTCTCTTGAAATATCCCTTTTGATGATCTTGCTATGCTAGTGGCCAAGATGCCAATATGAATTATGCTTATGGAGATGAACTTGCTATAGTTCCTTATGTCAAACATGAAATTGTTGCTATTACTTACGCATGATAGTCCTATTATATTTTGAATTCTCCCAACTACACTATATCAGAGAAGTTTGCCTTTATTAAGGATTATATTGATGGGTTGCCTTATACCGTTGCACATGATGATTTTTATGAATATAATATGCATGTGCTTGCTGCTCTACTTGCAATTATTATGAGAGAGAACTATATCTCCACCTCTCTATGTTTCCAACACGATAAAATTGCAAGGAACTGTTTATACTATGCATTGGCCTTTACTATGTGTGCATGAATTGTTCTTTTATGACATGCGATGCATAGGAAGAGAGTTAGACCGTCATTGCTTGATATATGTTTCTTTGTGCTCACTACTAAATGCCAAATCATTGCTAATTAAAATTGGCTTTGATATACCTTGGGATCCGGGTGGATTCACTACTTGAGCTCTTTATGCCTAGCTTAACGACTTTAAAGAAAGCACTTCTAGGGAGACAACCCGGAAGTTTCAGAGATTCATTTATTTCTTTTGAGTTCTTTTATATAGTTTAAAAATAAAATAAAGAGGGAACCTAAAACTTTTCAAAAGAAAATCGAAAGTGAGAAAGGCGAGCATTGTTAAAGTAGGAGCTAGCCTTGAACTTTGTTCATGCTCACGGAAACTTTGTGAATCTTGATTACAGAAACTTTTAAACAAAAATAATTATCCCCTTGTACAATTCCATTTTATTATAAAATAATGTGTCAAGGTTTGCCTTTAGGATGTTTACAATGCTTGTTGGTTATGCGGTGCAGGACAGAAACTTTGTCTGTAGTCGCGATTTTACATTTTTACTGGAACGTCAAATGGTTCTGATTCTTTCTGCACTGTATTTCCATACAAATTTTTTATTTTGCCTAATTTTTGAAGAATTCTTCAAGTATCATAAGTATGGTGAATGTTCAGATTATTACAGACTGTTCTGTTTTAGACAGATTCTGTTTTTGATGCATAGTTTGCTTGTTTTGATGAAACTATCGATTTATTCAGTGGATTAAGCCATGGAAAAGTTATATTACAGTAGCTATAATGCAAAAACAAAATATGAATTGGTTTGCAATAGTACTTAGAGTAGTGATTTGCTTTATTATACTAACGGATCTTACCGAGTTTTCTGTTGAAGTTTTGTGTGGATGAAGTGTTCGATGATCGAGAAGGTCTCGATGTGAGGAGAAGAAGGAGAGGCAAGAGCTCAAGCTTGGGGATGCACAAGGCACCCCAAGTAAATATTCAAGGATACTCAAGCATCTAAGCTTGGGGATACCCCGGAAGGCATCCCCTCTTTCTTGAACAAATATCGGTATGTTTTCGGATTCGTTTCGTTCATATGATATGTGCAAATATTGGAGCGTATTTTGCATTTAGTTTCATTTTTCTTTATGCACCATGCTGGTATGAGATAGTCCTTGGTTGATTTATATAATGCTCTTTGCACTTCACTTATATCTTTTGAGTATGGCTTTATAGAATGCTTCATGTGCTTCACTTATATCATTTGAAGTTTGGATTGCCTGTTTCTCTTTACATAGACAACCGCCATTTGAAGAATGCTCTTTTGCTTCACTTATATTTGTTAGAGCATGGGCATATATTTTGTATAAATAATTAAACTATCTTGCTTCACTTATATCTATTTAGAGAGTTGACAGGAATTGGTCATTCACATGGTTAGTCATAAAATCCTACATAAAACTTGTAGATCACTGAATATGATATGTTTGATTCCTTGCAATAGTTTTGCGATATAAAGATGGTGATATTAGAGTCATGCTAGTGGGTAGTTGTGGATTTTAGAAATACTTGTGTTGAAGTTTGTGATTCCGTAGCATGCGTATGGTGAACCGTTATGTGATGAACTTCGGAGCATGATTTATTTATTGTTGTCTTCCTTATGAGTGGCGGTCGGGGATGGCGATGGCCTTTCCTACCAATCTATCCCCTAGGAGCATGCGGCGTAGTACTTTGTTTCGATGACTAATAGATTTTTGCAATAAGTGTGTGAGTTCTTTATGACTAATGTTGAGTCCATGGATTATCGCACTCTCACCCTTCCATCATTGCTAGCCTCTTGATTACCATGCATTGCCCTTTCTCACTTGAGAGTTGGTGCAAACTTCACGGTGCATCAAACCCCGTGATACGATCGCTCTATCACACATAATCCTCATTATATCTTCCTCAAAACAGCCACCATACCTACCTATCATGGCTTTTCCATTTCCATTCCGAGATATATTGCCATGCAACTTCCAACATCATCATATACATGACTTGAGCATTTATTGTCATATTGCTTTGCATGATCGTAAGACAGCTAGCATGATATTTTCATGGCTTGTCCTTTTTTGATATCTTTGCTACGCTAGATCATTGCATATCCCGATACACCGCGGAGGCATTCATATAGAGTCATATCTTTGTTCAGATATCGAGTTGTAATATAGAGTTTTAAGTAAATAAAAGTGTGATGATCATCATTATTAGAGCATTGCCCCGGTGAGGAAAGGATGATGGAGACTATGATTCCCCACAAGTCGGGATGAGACTCGGACTTTATCAAAAAATGTCGGGACCCGATCCTAAGTCACACCGATCTAGCATGTAACACATCATATCACTTTGCGGCCTCATCGCGCGGTATCGGGACCCGATCCCACACCGATCTAGCATGTCGCCTTACCATGGCCGGGACCGTTTGCGTCTTTTGGCTCGCGTATATGATAGTGTCGCTAGCATCCATATGACAAAGAACCGGGCCGACATGGCTAGTCGTGAACCAAAGCGGCGCTAACCTATGGGGACAGGCATACATGAATCACATCGAGCATGTCGGTCATCAACGTATATATTCGGGCTGTAACCTTTGGGCTAACAGGACTCCGGTATCCCGGGCTGTAGCAGGCTAGGCAGGACTCGAATAACACCGCGTGACATTTCCCGAAGGACAGACATAAGGCGAAGTGAAACACATGCCGGCCAGTCAAGTGTCCAAGCGGTAGTCTGGGCTAGCAGGACTCCGGTGAACCGGGCTGTAGCGGACTACTATCGCTCGGAGGCACGAGACTACATTTCCCCATATGAGAGGCTGCCAAGGATAAACAACTAGTTTGTCGGATCCCACATACCAAGCATTTCAAACATACACACAATATGCTCAATATGTGTAAATACAACATGGCATCACAACATAACTCTCGACTCAAGATATTATTCATTAGGCTCGAGGAGGCGAGATATTACAAACATGGGTCTCATGACCCAACTTTTCGAAACATACAAGTCAAAGCACAAGCGGAAGCTAATCATGTGCGATACAGACAACTATAAATGAAAAAGGCTGAGAAGCGACTATCTACGAGATCTGCCGAGGGCACAAGATCGTAGCTGAGGTAACAAGCTAAGCGTCGAAGTCCGTGGAACTACTAAGCGAGGCCAGCGTCTCTCTGCAAAACATAAATAAGCAAGCGTGAGTACAATTGTACTCAGCAAGACTTATCGAACTAACTACATATGCATCATTATCAAAGGGGGTGGTGGAGTTTGGCTGCAGCAAGCCAGCTTTGACTCGGTGGCTATCTGAACTACATTGCAAGTAACTCTTTTGAGGTGGCGCTACGAGTCCACATATTCACCATATCAATACACCACTATGGACCGCTCCGTCTCCCTCACGAGCGCCATCCATAGCACTCACGCTTATCTTGCGCATTTTAGAGTATCCACTTTCACTTGTCTATGAACTATGCAAGGGTCCAAGTTTCCATATCGAGGAATCCGGCTATTGAATAGATAATGATAACCCTGCGGTGTACTTCTTCACTGCGCTCTCACCACTTATGCCGTTTACCGTCATGTACTCGGCAACCTTCAAGCGGAAGCCCAGCGAGGGTGTCGGCCCGACCGACTAACCACACAAGTCTCTAGTCAGGTTTATCGCCTATTCGGGTTCCATCCATGAGGAGATCCGGCGAGGTGTCGCTCACGGCCCCAAGCGATGTGAGCAGGGTTCCCAAGCCCACCAGCGGGTGCCACTTGGTACACCGTGCCACGGTGCCTAATCTGTCCCAAGCCCACCCCTAAGGTGCCACTTGGTAGACTACTAACACTACCTACAAACACGAAACTAGTTGCAACTCACGGATGAGAGATCAAGTTGATTAATAAGTCGAGAGGGTTGATTAAGGAACCCAATGTGTGGTAATGGCTGTTTCATGGATCACAAACACAGAACTCAGTTCACGAGGGCGGTTTCAATGAGACAACCCACCATGTACTCCTACATGGCCTCTCACGCTACCTTTACCAAATCGTGTTCACACTTAGCTCACACACAATAGGACATGTTCATAACAATTCCAATTCATTCCCGATGAATCAGACCGACTCAACTCTAAGCGATAGCAGGCATGACAAACAAGCATAAATGAGTAGGCACAACATGGCTCAAACAATTCCTACTCATGCTAGTGGGTTTCATCTAATTCTTGTGGAATGACAGGTCATGCAAAGGATCAAGGGTTCAGCTACCGCAGCAAGTAACACATGAGTCGTTGTTGTCCTAATGCAGTAAAATAGAGCAGGAGGCGAGAGAGTGGGATTATATCGGAATGAACAAGGGGTTTTGCTTGCAGGCACTACGAAGATAATATAGTTCTTCATCGGTGTCATCGAACTCATCGTCGGTACATCGTCTACGGGAGGGACAATTACCGGCAAACAAGAAGAACACAATCAATGCAATGCACATTCACATGAATGACATGTCATATTAAGGTACTGAATTCACCTAATGCAATAATAATCCAAGTTAGTTGAAGTGGAATTCAAACAAGGTTGAACTCCAACTCCAAATGCTATTTCATAATTTACCTAATCATGATTCATCCTATTCAGTGATGTTAACTTGTTCAAACATGCATGATCATGGCATAAACAGATTCTTCATATTTTTCTGATCATTTTCATATATAAATTATTTCCATCCGAGTTACGGTTGAATTTCTATGATTTATTGAAGTTTAGGGCATTTACGGAATTTCCTGAATTAAAATAAATCCGAGAAAAGGGTTTCTTTGCGTCGACATAGCGTTGGCATGACATCATCAGGTCAACAGAGGCTGGTTCGGGTCAAGCGGCGGTGGGTCCCGTGTCGAGTAATTAAGCAATTAGATTTTAATTAAAACTAAACCTAGTTATTAAGCAGGCTGGGCCCCTGTCATTGACTCGGGAGAGTCAGCAGGGCCCACCATGGTCAAATCAAGTCGGCTGCGGCGTTTAGCTTGGCGAGCCCAGTGGCGGCGAAGTGGTTTTGCCACTCCGGCGACCAAATGGCCCTTGGAGAGCATCTAGGAGGGCTGGGGAGGGCGAAGCTCTTGGTGGATTAGCTTGAGCTCGGGCGGCGGAATCGGCGTCGGCGTGGCGAGGTTGGCGGCCGCGGAGTTCGGCGAGTTGAACTCTGGCGCTAGGGACCTGGCGGTAGCGTGGAGTGGCGTTGCGCTCTGTGAGTCTGCGGTGAGGCGGTGGTGAGCTCGGGAGGCGGCGTGCTTGATTTATGTGCAGCTACGCCATGGCGGCGAAACAATCGGCTCGGTGGAAGTCGGCGTTAGCAAGAGGAAAAAGCCGGGGAGAGAGGGATCGGCGCAGCAACTCACATGGATCGAGCGAAGGGTTAGCGAGCTCGGGGAGGCCTGCGGCGGTGAATTGGCGGCGGCGATCCTCGGTGGCGGGAAGGGAAAACGCGTGGGCGGTGATGCAGGGCTCCGCGGTCCAATTGGTTGGTGTAGATGGCGCGAAGGCCATGGCGGTCCTCCTGGACCCATCGGGAGGCACAGGATGGGCGGTGGCAGCGGCTATGGTGATATGAGCTCATGGCGTCGTGGCCATGGTGGAAGAGGCGAGAGGGAGGCGAGGAGAGAGGACGAGTGAGTGAAGGGAGGTCGGGGAGGCGCGTGGCGTTCGGGGACTCGTCAGGCGTCGGTGGAGTGAAGCGAGGCAGGGTGGAGGTGGCTGCTGTGGTGGCGGCGACATGCCTCTGCCTCTTGGCGAGAGGTTGAAGAGCAGTGGGGGAAAGTTGGGCTGGGCCTCAGCCACAGTGTTGGGCCAGATGGGGCACTAGGTGGGCTGCAGGTAGGCGCCAGGTAGTCCTTCTCTCTCTCTCTTTTATTATTCTGTTTTCTATTTTCTGTTTTGTTTTAGTTTAGTAAAATACTAAACCATTTAAATAAATCCTGAAAATAATTATGGGCATTAGCTGAATTATTACAGAGGCCCTTAACTATTTTCAAATTGTTGGAGCATTTAAAATATTAATAGTATTTAAATGCCCCAATTCAAATACAATATGGTTTATTCAAAATCCAAAAATGTCTTGGAAAATATCCATCATCTCTGGATATGGTTTTCACCTTTTCCATTAATCATGAATATTTTTGCAAACCAATTTGGGTTTTGAAAATATTTTGAATGTGAACCTATTTGAATTGCTTTAGTGCTAGGGCTTGGTCATCCCCATTTCAAATTTCATGGAAATTAAACATGATGCATGGATGCAATGCTACTAGTTACAAGCAAGCTCTAGGGTTGATCTGGGGCTGTGACAGCTCACCCCACTAAACAAGAATCTGCCCGAGATTCAAGGCGTGAGTAAGAGGAAAAGGGAGTCACAAACTATCACAATCTTCATGATCCATTGCCCTTCTCGAAGATGTTGATTCATTCCATCATCTTAGTCTTGGCGTCTTGAGATCTTTACCGACACGACAACGAAAGAAGGAAAAACCCTACATGATTCGATCTTCACGAAGATCAAATAAACATGATCAACTCACGGTGAGGCGGTGACACATCTCGAGTTGAGACACAAAATGCATCGAGAGGATGGAAGAACAACAACGGGTTTGATTGGTGGCAACAATTCACGCTTAGGGAGATGGTGGATGGTGTCAAGGTGGCGAGAAATATTTATCATGATCCGTGCAGGACACCTCGAGAAAGGTGGCGCAAGAACTATTCCTTAAGTGGCAAAAAGAATTACTTTTGATCCATAGATCATTGGAACTCTTTATACCAGCCAAAGGCAATCTAGCGATCATTTGGTGGAGTGCAAAGGAATGGTACACCGGACTAGAATGGATGATGTGGACTACCTTGTTGAAGACAACGCAATGGATGATTTTGCTTATCATCGAAGGTGGGGGGACCCATGGTAAGTCCACTTTTGAAGATAAACCTGGACAAAATTGCTAAGAAGGCAGTCTATAGCGAGATAGCACAAGGGCGGTGCAAGCTGGGAGCGAAATGCAAGCTGTTGAATGTTCCAACCATCATATCTGCTGAGATTCAGATTTGGTTGGTGTTAGGATACTTCAGACTCATCATATACGAAAGGAAGGTTGCAACACAAATCGGCGAGATGGCGTTGCGAGATTCTCGGGATATGAACTACGATAGCAAGCTCAAAACATGAGCTGGTTTTGCTACAAACATGTGAACACGTTGTCCTAGACAAGCATGACCACATGGTAGTCTTATAATAAAACACTACCGAGTTGGGTGGGGAACCATAATCGAGGATATTGAAGTCCTTGCATAAGGCATGCTCTTAGAAGAACTTCCTTTCCTTGAACAAATCAATCGGTGGCTTGGTGTGCTAGGGATACATATGGAATGAAGATGATCAGTCTATCATACCATAGAATACTTGCACATGCATGACGGACTTGGGATGATTCGGAGGAAGCAAAACAAACCTTTCTCAAATTCATGGTGGCAACTTACACCTAAAGCACATAAATTAGAGGAAGTCTATTCAACCATCAAGCATAAGCTTCATGAGCGACACACGAAGAAATGCTTACACAATTTCCAACACTAGGTTGATGTTCAACATGACTCATGGGGAGACAAAATGCTCTTGATGGGCTCAATGACAACTCATCGAATTTCCATATCCTTTGGACTTCCACCATCATGTGAACACGGTGTTAGCATTGGTCGGACCAAAGATGTAATGGGTATGCTCGAGGATCAACCACGAGTAAGACAACATTACGAATATCGTTAGTTCTGATTTGACTTGACAATGGCCCATACTCGAATCAAAGAGTTGATAAGACAATAGGTCCAACAACTGATCACGAGGACCAATCGATGAAGATATCATCCTTCTTCAACACACACTACACAAGAATATCCCTTTGGATCGAACTAAGTTGGACAAGCTTTTATCTTCCAACTCTCCAAGTTGTTGTCTAGCTTAACCAACTAGCTCGGGGATATCCAACACAGATTCTTGGAGAAGGGTGGTTCACAAGGAACCAACTTGATCACGAGCTCAACATAACAGTCGAGAAACAACCGGTAACACTTCCAAGAAGATATTTGGAAAGTCACGAACCACGGTATGTTACTAAGCTCGAGAACAATCTTGCTTTTGAGGGCAAGGCGATATGATCAAATGAGTGAGGACTTGACAAGATCCTAACTCATCAATCGAGGTGTGCACGAAATAAGGACTAGGTAGCACGATCAATCTTAGGATGATGGTTTAATAACCAACACGCTAAGAATGAGAATATTGTCCATTCACTACCAAGCAACAAGGTTGCTAGGAGTATTGATTTCACACATCACAATTCACTTGTCGGCTTTCGGTTGCATCAACACGGAACCGAGAAATGAACAATGATGGTGAGAAGTATCCTTGCATCAAGAATTCCTAGGAGGTTGTGCAATTCCATGACATTCTTGACATAAGATGGCAATACTTGAGGTAGAACAGAATCAAAAGCTGAATTGGCATTTTGATCTGCGGGATACAACTACTTTGACCCAATCCTAGAAATGGATGAAGTCTTGGAGTTTGTTTCTCCTAGTCATTCGGAATAGAATGGCAGCGGACCACAAGGATAAAATGCATCGATGAACACAAATGCACACATACCCTTGGCTATCAATTGATAGATGAAGGTCGAGAAGGCATCTAAGAGAACAACTCAAAGGAACATATAATTTTCTGAGTTGTGGATGCACAGATTAGTATGTCGAGCAAGCTCAACATTTCTTCGGATAACCCATGCGAGAAAGGTAGAATTGGCAGATTCACAATTATGAATGGAGAACTCCTCAAGAGCACTCTTATTGTGATCTTTTGGCTCAAAGAACTTACGCCATAAGCGGTTCATGGTATTTGGAAGAAGGAATACCACGGACCTTGAGGACTATCGCAAGGTTACTAATATCCTAAAGGCACTAGCAAATACTAACAACATGAAGTAGGATGAATCTCGGTTCAGAAACCAGGAGTAGAATACCTACTACTAAATGGCATCACGGGATGCTTTCGAAAATGATGGCCATAATCATCACACTAGGGATACAAAAGCATTGCTAAATTGCTAGGTGACTTCCTAAACATCTAGGGTCATAATAATAGTTCCAACATATATGTCAAGGCAATAAATTACCTCAACACGCGGTTAGTGTGCTTATTCCGACCAAAGGACATCGAGAAGCGGAAGGAAAGGATTTGCAAATGCATCGGACTATTTAGAGACCTGGGATGACTCGGACAGCATAACGGCTGTAAATGCTCAAAATGATTTGAGACATCCTGCAAAAATGGTGGCATAACCACTCAACAACATCATAACAAGATTATGAGATCAACGGTTATCATACGGAATAGTAGGAACTGAGCGGGGATTAAAACCAACAATCTTATAGGTCTATGGATTAGTAACACGTCATCCTAATAGATAGATGAGAAGCCTAGTTCTTAAACCCGTAGAAGAGAGGATGATTTCGGATCGAGAAGGCCATGAGGTATAAGGAGTAAAAAGAGCCTTCGTTCCTTCCACAATCAATTCCCTTACATAACTAAAGCATTTCTAGACACAACCCGACCAGTTTGGCTTGGTAATCCTCTGAGCGATCGAGGCTCGATACCAGCGCTGTCGGGACCCGATCCTAAGTCACACCGATCTAGCATGTAACACATCATATCACTTTGCGGCCTCACATACGGTATTCCCACGGTGTCGCCTTACCATGGCCGGGACCGTTTGCGTCTTTTGGCTCACGTATATGATAGTGTCGCTAGCATCCATATGACAAAGAACCGGGCCGACATGGCTAGTCGTGAACCCAAGCGGCGCTAACCTATGGGGACAGGCATACATGAATCACATCGAGCATGTCGGTCATCAACGTATATATTCGGGCTGTAGCTTTGGGCTAACAGGACTCGGTATCCCGGGCTGTAGTGAGCTAAGGCAGGACTCGAATAACACGCGTGACATTTCCCGAAGGACAGACATAAGGCAGTGAAACACATGCCGGCCGATCAAGTGTCCAAGCGGTAGTCTTTGGGCTAGCGGACTCCGGTGAACCGGGCTGTAGCGGACTACTATCGCTCGGAGGCACGAGACTACATTTCCCCATATGAGAGGCTGCCAAGGATAAACAACTAGTTTGTCGGATCCACACATACCAAGCATTTCAAACATACACACAATATGCTCAATATGTGTAAATACAACATGGCATCACAACATAACTCTCGACTCAGATATTATTCATTAGGCTCGAGGAGGCGAGATATTACAAACATGGGTCTCATGACCCAACACTCGAAACATACAAGTCAAAGCACAAGCGGAAGCTAATCATGTCGATCTGAGACAACTATAAATGAAAAAGGCTGAGAAGCGACTATCTACCGAGATCTGCCGAGGCACAAGATCGTAGCTGAGGTAACAAGCTAAGCGTCGAAGTCACGTGGAACTACTAAGCGAGGCAGCGTCTCTCGCAAAACATAAATAAGCAAGCGTGAGTACAATTGTACTCAGCAAGACTTATCAGAACTAACTACATATGCATCATTATCAAAGGGGTGGTGGAGTTTGGCTGCAGCAAGCCAGCTTTGACTCGGTGGCTATCTGAACTACATTGCAAGTAACTCTTTTGAGGTGGCGCGCACGAGTCCACATATTCACCATATCAATACACCACTATGGACCGCTCCGTCTCCCTCTCGAGCATGCATCCATAGCACTCACGCTTATCTTGCGCATTTTAGAGTATCCACTTTCACTTGTCTATGAACTATGCAAGGGTCCAAGTTTCCATATCCAGGAATCCGGCTATTGAATAGATAATGATAACCTGAGGGTGTACTTCTTCTGCGCTCTCACCACTTGTGCATACGTTTACCGTCATGTACCTCGGCAACCTTCAAGCGGAAGCCAGGGGAGTCGGCCACGACCGACTAAACACACAAGTCTCTAGTCGGGTTTATCGCCTATTCGGGTTCCATCCATTAAGGAGATCCGGCGGGGTGTCGCCCACGGCCCCCAAGCGATGTGTGCAGGGTTCCCAAGCCCACCAACGGGTGCCACTTGGTACACCGTGCCCTTGTGCCTAATCATCCCAAGCCCACCCCTAAGGTGCCACTTGGTAGACTACTAACACTACCTACAAACACGAAACTAGTTGCAACTCACAGGCCAGAGATCAAGTTGATTAATAAGTCGAGAGGGGTGAATTAAGGAACCCAATGTGTGGTAATAAGCTGTTCATGGATCACAAACACAGAACTCAGTTCACGAGGGCGGTTTCAATGAGACAACCCACCATGTACTCCTACATGGCCTCTCACACTACCTTTACCAAATCGTGTTCACACACTTAGCTCACACACAATAGGACATGTTCATAACAATTCCAATTCATTCCCGATGAATCAGACCCGACTCAACTCTAAGCGATAGCAGGCATGACAAACAAGCATAAATGAGTAGGCACAACATGGCTCAAACAATTCCTACTCATGCTAGTGGGTTTCATCTAATTCTTGTGGAATGACGAGGTCATGCAAAGGATCAAGGGTTCAGCTACCGCAGCAAGTAACACATGAGTCGTTGTTGTCCTAATGCAGTAAAATAGAGCAGGAAGCGAGAGAGTGGGATTATATCGGAATGAACAAGGGGTTTTGCTTGCACAGCACTTACGAAGATAATATAGTTCTTCATCGGTGTCATCGAACTCATCGTCGGTACATCGTCTCGGGAGGGACAATTACCGGCAAACAAGAAGAACACAATCAATGCAATGCACATTCACATGAATGACATGTCATATTAAGGTACTGAATTCACCTAATGCAATAATAATCCAAGTTAGTTGAAGTGGAATTCAAACAAGGTTGAACTCCAACTCCAAATGCTATTTCATAATTTACCTAATCATGATTCATCCTATTCAGTGATGTTAACTTGTTCAAACATGCATGATCATGGCATAAACAGATTCTTCATATTTTTCTGATCATTTTCATATATAAATTATTTCCATCCGAGTTCGGTTGAATTTCTATGATTTATTGAAGTTTAGGGCATTTACGGAATTTCCTGAATTTAAATAAGTCGAGAAAAGGGGTTTCTTGCGTCGACATGACGTTGGCATGGCGTCATCAGGTCAGAGCTGGTCGGGTCAAACTGGCAGTGGGTCCCGTGTCGAGTAATTAACAATTAGATTTTAATTAAAACTAAACCTAGTTATTAAGCGAGTGGGCCCCTGTCATTGACTCGGGAGAGTCAGCAGGGGCCCACCATGGTCAAATCAAGTCGGCTGCGGCGTTTAGCTTGGCGAGCCAGCCATGGCGGCGAAGTGGTTTTGCCACTCCGCGACCAAATATTATGGAGAGCATCTAGGAGGAGGCTGGGGAGGCGAAGCTCTTGGTGGATTAGCTTGAGCTCGGGCGGCGGAATCGGCGTCGGCGCGCAGGTTGGCGGCCGCCGGAGTTGACGAGTCGAACTCTGGCGCTAGGGAACCTGGCGGGCGCGTGGAGTGGCGTTTGCGCTCTGTGAGTCGCGGTGAGGCGGTGGTGAGCTCGGGAGGCGGCGTCTTGTGATTGTGTACGACGACTCGCCATGGCGGCGGCGAGCAATCGGCTCGGTGGAAGTCGGCGTTAGAGGAAAAGGGCGAGGAGAGAGGGATCGGCGCGGCAACTCACGTGGATCGAGCGAAGGGTTGGCGAGCTCGGGAGGCCTGCGGCGGTGAATTGGCGGCGGCGATCCTCGGCGGCGGGGGGAAAAAGCAGCGTGGGCGGCGTCACGAGGCTACGGGGTCCAATTGGTTGGTGTAGATGGTGAGAAGGCCATGGCGGTCCTCTGGACCCATCGGGAGGCTGAGGATGGGCGGTGGCAGCGGCTATGGTGGTATGCGAGCTCATGGCGTCGCGGCAGCCATGGTGGAAGGCGAGAGGGAGGCGAGGGAGAGAGGACCGGTGAGTGAAGGGGGGTCGGGAGGGCGTGGCGTTCGGGGACTCGTCAGGCGTCGGTGGAGTGAAGCGAGGCAGGGTGGAGGTGGCTGCTTGGCGACGACACGCCTCGCCTCTTGGCGAGAGGTTGAAGGCAGTGGGGGAAGTTGGGGTGGGCCTCGGCCACAGTCTTTGGGCAGGATGGGGCACTAGGTGGGCTGCGGGTGGCGCCAGGTAGTCCTTCTCTCTCTCTCTTTTATTATCCCATTTTCTATTTTCTGTTTTGTTTTAGTTTAGTAAAATACTAAACCATTTAAATAAATCCTGAAAATAATTATGGGCATTAGCTGAATTATTACAGAGGCCCTTAACTTATTTTCGAAATTGTTGGAGCATTTAAAATATTAATAGTATTTAAATGCCCCAATTCAAATACAATATGGTTTATTCAAAAATCCAAAATTGTCTTGGAGAAATATCCATCATCTCTGGATATGGTTTTCACCCTTTTCCATTAATCATGAATATTTTTGCAAGCCAATTTGGGTTTTTGAAAATATTTTTGAATGTGAACCTATGTGAGTTGCTTTAGTGCTAGGGCTTGGTCATCCCCATTTCAAATTTCATGGAAATTAAACATGATGCATGGATGCAATGCTACTAGTTACAAGCAAGCTCTAGGGTTGATCTGGGGCTGTGACACTTTCATCATTGGCTTGAGGAAACACGTGTCGGCTCATCGTTGGGACAGATGTCATCCGCTCATTGTGCGAAGCCGCCTATGATAGGTTGACCGTGGCACATTAGCGATGGCCCATTCGGTGAAAAAATGCCGGCCAGTAAAATTAGCAGGCGGCCCATATAAGGCCTACTTGTGTTAGGTCCATTTCAGCCCACGGCCCATACGAGATGTGCCAATTCGGCCCGTCAACGGCCCGTTAAAGATTTGACACCATTGCAGCCCATCGTCAGCTCGAGCCCGTTAACAGCCCGCTATATAATTGGACTCAATATCGGCCCGATGAGATTTCGGCCTGTTAACTGCCCATTTAATGGATGGGCCAATTTTCAGGATGTACATCTTTCGGCCTTTTAGCGACCCATTTTAAATGTTGGGCTAATTTCCGGCCCGATGTGTCTTCAGCATGTGGCGGCCCATAAATCTGATGGGCCATTTGTAGCGGACCTGAGTTTGACCTTTAGCGCCCATTTAAGTGTTGGGCCAATTTCTGGCAGTGTCACCTTGACCTGTTGGCGACTATCGATTGTCAAACCGGCGGATCTCGGGTAAGGGTCCCGACTGTGCGTCTAGGCGGATTGTAACGAGGAGACAAGGGACACGATGTTTTTACCCGAGTTCGGGCCCTCTCGATGGAGGTAATACCCTACTCTGCTTGATTAATATTGATGATATGGGTAGTACAAGAGTAGATCTACCACGAGATCAAGGAGGCTAAACCCTAGAAGCTAACCTATGGTATGATTGTTGTTAGTCCTACGGACTAAAACCCTCCGGTTTATATAGACACGGATAGGTTAGGGTTTACGAGTCGGTTACAATGGTAGGAGATCTACATATCCGTATCGCCAAGCTTGCCTTCCACGCCAAGGAAAGTCCCATCCGGACACGGGGCGAAGTCTTCAATCTTGTATCTTCATAGTATTGGAGTCGGCCGTGATGATAGTCGGCTATCCGGACACCCCTAATCCGGCACTCCCTCGGTAGCCCTGAACCCAGGCTTCAATGATGGCCGAGTCCGGCGTGCATATTGTCTTCGGCATTGCAAAGCGGGTTCCTCCTCGAATACTTCATAGAAGGTTTTGAACACAAGGATAGTGTCAGGCTCTGCAAAACAAGTTCCACATAACACCGTAGAGAGAATAATTTTTGCACAGATCTGCTGACGTATTCCGCGGCGTGACATCACACCACGGCCAGGCCTTTATATGAATCGTTTTTTATTGTTCCACCTCAGCGTGTTTAGTGAGGCGGTTTCCCTGGCACGTCTTATCAAAGCATAGATCGTGCCCCCTTATTTCGGGATTCTCATCAATACGGACGTGGGTAACCCATCCGCGCCATTGATTACGGTGCTTGGGAAATAAGCAAGTTTTACCAGGCGGGTGGGGGACGCATAGCTCCGTCCGTCCATATAAGGGGATAAGGATCCACCTTTTCACCTACGCCTTCTTCCTCCTTTGCTTATCCATTTCCGCTTTTCGAGCTCCAGCGCCAAGTCCGCACATCCCACCTCGACCTTCTCCAACAATGTCGGGAGGCGGGAGGCAGGTGGATGGCCTCCTCCGACACGGAGGGCACATCAAAAAGACTGCGGGAGGCGGATACTTGTCCGGCAACATCACGCCGGCTTCCCGACGAGGGCAGCTCATTCCGACCCACAGGCCCCATGAGAGGTGGTGTTTCTCCCCACTTCCTCCAGCGGACTAGGTTTTCCACTTCACCCATTTGTCCAGGGGCTCATGTTCTACTCTGGCTTGGACTTCCATGACTTGGCCTGAATTTCATCCTCAACATCTCGGCGTTTATCGTGCGTGTGCGAAACTTTCCTCTGCATCCAGCCCACTTGACTTATGGCTAAAGATCTTCAACATCCAGCGAAGGTAGTGGGCGGCCGTCAAGCGAGTCTTGGGCGCCATGGTTGGCAAGATGGACAAAGTCCCATGGCTCGAAAGGCGCCGTGGAGACAATAAAGGGTGGCAATCGGGGTGGTTCTACATCACGAGCCCATAACACCAAATGGGTGGCGGCCCCAATTCAGATCTGGCTTCCCCACGGCTCGTCATGGAAAGAGCGGGCCTGGCGTGGGGAATTCGGACGAGACATCCGGACTTCAAACATGCGTCGAAACCTGGTGGCCAAGAATCTTAGGCTTGTCGGCGTAATCGGTGATGCTCATCCGCGGATTCTCCCATGCCAACAACGGGCTTTTAACTTGTGGGAGTTCGATCCGGCACATCACCAAACCTTGAGCGGCTCTTGACACTCGTCGAAGATTCTGGAAGGTCTTGTTCAAAGCGCGAAGCCCGACATCCGCTACCAAAGATCGCGGATACAGTTCATGACATCAAGCGGCGAGGTAAGTTACTTTACCCTTCCGGACTCTTTTTCATAGATTGACTCTCGTGGGATCTAAAACTCCCTAATCTTTGAGGACTGGTTGAAGGCGTCCGGATAGATTGTATGTCAGCTCCTTTGCCGGAAGACCAGTGGACGCCCGTTTGTGGGGGCTGTGGCTCCGGCACCCATATGGTGCGGAGAAGAAGGCCAGAAGGAGGCCACGGGAACTCGAAGGAGCTCCGGCGCGGAGTCTTTGTCAGATTCGAGCGGAATCCTCTCCTGAAGATGAGGAGGAAGAAGAAGCTCCTCCCAGTGAGAGAGGAGAAAAAAAGGCCGCACCGACTTGGGAGGCGGAGGGTCAAGAAGGAAGAACCCATCCTCGGGACTTCTCCACCAGCGTCGGCGATGATGAGGAGGATTGGCCTCGAGGCCAAGCCCTGGCGAGATCGTAAGTGTCACGGATAACCATGGCTTTTTATTGTGCAGAGTGTTCTCTAATGTAGAACAACCGTGCAGCCCGCCCAAGCGAGTTCGCCGATTCATCGGCGGGTCCTGGGCTCGTCGAAATGGAAGTACCACGCTTGACCACCTCCTTGCCTCACTGCTGAGGCGGCCTTGTGAGCCCAGGAGAGGGGCTTGGTCAGAAGGAGGTGGCGCGGGAGGTGCCACAAGGCAACCACCCAGTTCAGTAGCTGAGGGGCAAGACCCCGGGGGCTCTAGGCCCGACCCTTGTCCGGTCTCCATCCGGAACCTTTATGATTCGAAGTCCAACTAGCGGACCCTTCGGAAGAAGGGTAAGCAGCAGTGTCCTCCGTCCAGACGGAGGCACGGATAGCTTCTTGGGGCGCAGGCGCTTCCATCGAGGAGAACACCGCCTGTTATGAGTCACGGTGATTGAACAATTCGATCCGCCAAGCGGACTGACCAGCTGTACCAGCCTTCTAACAGGCTTTGAGGTAAGTTTTAGAATATGTAAAATATAACCGCATAGGCGGTAACCCTGATGCTTAGTTCGGTTGTTGGAAAGAAAAGCGGGCGAGGATCTAAAAGATATCGTGTGGGAGTCTAACATAAGTATGTCAATATGGGAATGCAGGCTGCTTGCTGACCTCTACCCGCCTTATTTGCGGAGGTCAATGCATTAAGCAGAACCTCGGCGGTCCGAGCGAGCTCGGACAAGCCAAGAAACCTTCGAGGACAAGGGCGTCGTAATACCTTATTAAAGAAATACCTATAGAAAAGGTTTTGGTTGCAAAAATAACAGGAATACCTTGGGATTTACTGAGGGGCCCACGAATGAGGTGGCGACCACTGAAGGAGCGGTGTCCGTGGCAGAAAGCTCATGGCTGCTGGAACACACCGGCGAGAAGAAGGGGGCGCTTGGCTGAGCCAAAGATGCGGCAAGAGCTCAAGCTCGTGGAAAAACACGAGAGTTTGGGCGTGACTTCAACTTCGAGTCAGCTACGCCTCGGCTCTTGAGAGTACCAAAACTACTAAGGCGAGGCCCAAAAAGCCCTCAAGAAATTGAGTCCAGTTCGGAGCTCTCCAGGAGCATCGCATATTTTCCCGTGGTGTGTGTTTTTTACGCCGCATTCTACGCGCAAGGAGGGCTCGGCGGAAAGGTGTTACGGTCTCGGTATCTTTGAGGCCGACCATCAGTGCCCCTGAAGCGACCGGTTTGAAGCAGTGGTCGAGCTCCATAAGGGCCTTATAAGCGTTGGCTGTGGCCATTGGAGGCCATGCCGGGAGCTACTTGGCTTGGTGCAGCGGCTGGTGGATGCTGTCCGCTGCTTGAAGTCATCAGCGCTCCGTCTACATTGAAGGTGTCCGTCGGGCCCTTGCCCGTGCTAAAGTGCTTGGGGCAAGCTGGATCACGGAGAGGCTTGTGCCAGACGGGCCACCGAAGGGCCGTGAGCATCGCCGCCTTGAAATGTACTATGAGGCCTCTGAAGGGTGCCCGTGAGTAGCGGATGAGTGCTCCAAAGATGTAATTTTTGAATAAACTCGCATTTGTTATCTGTCAGCTGAAAACTTGTTCATATCGCTAAGCAGCGCTTATTAATTTAAAATATTACCTTACATGCGGCCGTTTATCAAATTTGAGAGATGGCAAGTCGTTGGCTTCAACCCCCATGCCACAGTCTGGGGTGTTAAAGGATAAACTTGAGCACTCTTGTTCCCATTCTTGGGTCCATCTAGGGGCGCTCAACACAGTGAACAAGGCACCGGACTTATAATGCTTGAACACTCTCACTTAGCCATAGAATTCTATAATTTTAAATTTGGTGAAGCCCCTAGTATTAGGAAGACCGAGTTAGAGGCGCTATCACGCCTTGGCGGACAATTCTGGTTCCTCGCTCTAAGCGGCATAAGTCTTTAGGGACTCGAAAAAACCTCTCGAACAACCGGCTCTCGCCTTATCATGGCGGTCGAGTTTAGCTTTCTCCTTTGGGGTGCTCGACCCGGCATAAGCTGGGGCACAATCATAGTGGTTCTCCGGTGCTACCTTAGCCGATATAAGCGGGCGTAAGGTACCAAAACAGGGGGCAGGCAAACCAACTATTGACCCAAGACATGATTGGAGAAAATTCATATAATGCTATAAGTTGAGGTGCGCACTTGTGAAAGTGTTGGACTTATCACACCATAATTTTGGGATACTTAAGCCCTGGTTGTACAGGCCATACCAAAGTGTCACGGTTGCAACATGTCATGAAATGAACATATGTATATATAAAGGAAGTAGAGCAATAATAAGCAAGAGCTATGTATTGTTTATTCAAAAATCTTTGCAATGGGAAGCGAGCGATACAAATAGTCACGATAAGCAGGGGTGGGACTATCTAACATGTCCCCTCGAGGGGTAAGCTGCGGGATGGTATGTAAAACAGGTATAATGCTCGTAATAGAGATCACTGAACACTCGGCGTGGCTTTCCGCTTCCACGGCTGTTGCATCATGAGTTCAGCGATTCAAGTCGGGACGGGACTTCTCAAACGGAGTCACTGAAAGTAAAAAAGGAAGAAAAATGAAAAGAAAAAGAAATGACACAAGCGGGGCCCACAGTGCGGTCGAGCCGCATTCTTGGCGTGCCGTTGTCTTGCCCCTCCCCATATGCCCATGGTATCTCAGGCGTAATTATATGCAGCGTAATACTAACCGCAATTTTGCAAGGGCTGGGGTTGGGGCGGATTACTACTCGTGCTTGAATCGTGCGGTGGTCTTGTTGCATGTTACTCGAGGCGGCGCTTGGCGGTGTCCGGGGCTTAGTGGCGGACTCGAGAATGCCGTGAGAGGCTACTTTGCACCTCCGCCTCGAGGCCGCCATATGCTCCTCCGTTCGGAGAAGAGTGTTGGTGTTTCCATTGACCGTGATTACTCCTCGAGGGCTGGCATCTTGAGCTTGAGGTATGCATAGTGCGGCACCGCATTGAACTTTACAAATCACGGTTCATCTGGCGAGTGCATGATAGCGGCTGCAGAATGGGACGATGTCAAAGATTAACTCTTAACCGGAAGTTATCAGGAGATCCGAAGACCACTTGAGTGTGGTGAGCCTATACAATTGGCCTCTACACGGGTATAGCGCCTTTAAAGGTGCGTCTTTGTAGGTTTAATCCTTGAGGGTCTATGCCCATTTTGCGCTGTATCCTGATAAAAGCAGAGTTCAGGCTGCTACCGCCGTCCATCGGGACTACGGTGAGGTGAAATCCGTCAATAATTGGGTCAGAACCAATGCGGCCGAAGCCGCCCGTGTGCAGATGCTAGTGGGGTGGTCCCTTGATCGAAGGTGATGGGGCGGAAGACCATGGGTTGAACTTTGGGGCGTGGCTCCATCGCATATCGTCCGTAGTGCGCTTCGCTCCCTTTTGGGTATGTGGGTTGCGTATATCATGTTCACCGTCCGCACTTGTGTGGAAAACCTTTCTGTCCTCTATTACCGGTTGACGGGGCTCCTCCTCGTCATCGCTATGCAGCCCTTGTCATTGAGTTCGGCACTTTTGCACCTTGCTTGAACACCCAACAATCCTGTTGGTGTGATTGGCTACTTTTTTAAAGTGCCATGTATTTGGCACATCGATCGAGTATCTTGATACAAGTTGGGCCGGGACAGGTATTTCTTTTGAATGGATTCTTCTGCTGACGGGTTTAGAGCCTCTTAATCCGGCATTGCAGCAATATCTTGATATTATCGCCGTTAATCGGTACTTGTTCTTATTCTTTATTAGCGACTTGCCATTGCTGTCCTTGGTATCAGGACTATCGGGATGTTTGGCCAAGTTGTTGCTTGAGCTAACCATCTGTCCTCTCCCGCTGCATGAGTCATGAGGTTGTGAGGGCTGCCATAATTTATTTTCCTGTCCTAGGTGCAGGGCAAGCCACTCGTCGCGGATGTTATGTTTGAAGGCTGCAAGGGCCTCTGCATCCGGACGAGTCAACGATTTGATTTTTCTTTGTTAGGAATCGAGTCAGAATTATGCTTGATTCTTAGCGGCTGCTGAATTATGTGGCTAAGGTCATCGGCGTCTGGTGAGTACGCACATATGTACTGGAAGTTATCGCGGAATCGGCTTCAGGTCCTCCCAACAACCAATTGATTCTCTTGGCAAGCTATTGAGCCAAATCGAGCTGGTCCTTTAAGCTTGAGTGGGAGGTATTTGATGGCATGTAGATCATCACAGCGAGCCATGTGGATAAGGAGGAGATAATCCTCGATCCGGACCTTGAGGATCTGTAGTACCATCGTATGATTCAATGTTCTGGTTTGAAGCCCTCGGGAGTTTGATGATCCATTACTTCATCTGTGAAGCATAGTGGGTGTGTGGCGCCTCTGTATTGGGCTATATCACGGCGTAGCTCATATGAGCTTTGTCTCTTGTGTTAAGGCAGCCAGGGTTCTTTGTATCCGGCGTGGCGGTAATCATCCGCATTGCTGGCGCCCACGCGATCCGTGATCGATCTTGTATGTTTTGCCTTATCCTCAATATATCTATAAGTCGGCGCGTTTTCCGTGCCTTGGTACTTTTGGCCGGCGTCGGGGTGTGGCTTGGCGGAGGGAGAGGCTTCTCACCATCGCGGCCAGGTGGCGATCTGCCATGTCGTCGCCCGGTGACAGGTGCTTCCTCCTCTAGTCGAGGCAATGGCCTGCGTTTGGGGTAGCTTTTGGAGGTGTTGAGTTCATACTCTTTGGCTGCAAGGACTTGATCCATCTGTCGGCTAGCAGGTCTTGATCAGCTCTAAGTTGTTCTTTGCTTTTCTTGAGGCTGCTTGCCGTGGCTATAAGCCTGCGTTTGAAGCAGCTCTGTTCAGCCCGGGATCCTCGGGCACGACAAATTAAATGCGTCGTCGAGGCACCCTCATCTTGGGAGGGAGGCACATAATTGTGTCCTCGACCTCTCTTTCTGCCACACTATCGTGCGGACTTGCTTCTCCTCCTCTGCTGCGGAGTCTTCTTTGGAGGGTTCTCTTGGCACTGTCAGGGTGTTATTATCTCCGTCGGAATCACCGTTTTATTATGGCGGGATTTTGGCCCGGGCGCGGCGTCGGCGCTTTGGCTGTTCTTGGAGGGTCATCCTCCGTTGTTCCATCGCCATTCCGTCTTTGCGATATCCACCATGTATATGTCATATGGCGAGGTGGCCTTCGATTATCTGTGGTATTTGGGTCTTGAGTAAATCTCTGGCATCGTCGTCCATACCGTCGATGTCTTGGTCGTAGTCTAGCATGTCGGTTAAATCATCGATGATGGCTACCAAGTGGGTGGTGGGTGGGCGTTGAATTTCTTCGTCGTCGCATCCCAACCTTCATGTCCATAGTCTGACAGGGCTCTCAGATAAAGAGAGACTTTAGTGAATTCAAGATGTCGCCAAAGGCGAGTGCTGAAAGATGTCCGCGCGATGAACTCCATGACCGGCGTAGCGGATTCGATTGGCGGTAGCGGAGGTTGGAGTCGGAGAGTCGGCACCACAGAGTCGAG
>JAHIAM010005307.1:0-33000 GCA_021605205.1 Aegilops longissima
GAGTGATTGCATCTACATACCACTTGTAGATCGCGTGCGGAAGCGTTCAATGGAGCAGGGATGGTGATGATGGAGTCGTACTCGGATCACCGATGACCAAGTGCTGAGCGGACAGCACCTCCGCGTTCAACACACGTGACAGTGCAACGCGTCTCCTCCGTCTTGATCCAGCAAGGAGGAAGGAGAGGTTGAGAAAGATGGCTCCAACAGCAACTGTGGCGTGATGATGATGGAGTGACAGTTCTCCGCAGAGCTTTGCCAAGCGCTGAGCGGAGGAGGAGAGGTGTTGGGAGGGAGGGCTGCGCCTTCAAGTTGTGTATGCAGCCTCCCTCACCCTCTATATATAGGGAAGGGAGGAGGGGCCGACCCTCTAGATGCATCTAGAGGGGGCGGCGGACCAAGGGGGGGGCTTGCCCCCAAGCAAGGCGCCCCCTTAGGGTTCCCCAGTCAACCCTAGGCGCATGGGCCCAAGGGGGAGTGCGCCCAGCCCACCAGGCTGGCTGCCTCCCACGCAGCCAAGTGGCCCCCGGGAGGTGGCCCCTCCGGTGGTCCTCCGGAACCTTTCAGTGGCCCCGTACAATACCGATATGACCGAAACCTTTCCGGTGTCCGTTTGACAACTTCCCATATATAAATCTTTACCTCCGTGTAGCGACCTGACCCAAAATCGGTCAAATCTACGTATGCATACCATCCCAAGATCATCTTTGGTACTCACAGTACATCGATAAAGTAATCAAAGTTCAATCACACCTGAATATCATTAATCGATTCTCATATAGAGTCTTTATTACAAGGGAATAAATTGAACTCAAGGCCAACTCATGAGAAAATAAACTAAAATGCTGCGGGCGTCGAGGTAAAGCGAGTCCATCCGACTCAAAGGGCAATCGCCAAGCGCGGAGCGTAGCCTCACTCTGATCGAATATATCTCTGCAACATAATACGTTGCAGCCATGTAGGTCAGCTTTTGGAATAAGCTGGCAAGTCATGAAGAATAACAATAATAAAGTTACTAACTCTATATGCAATTTGGCTGTGGAGCTCTAAGTTTCATCATTTTGCGAAAAGCAAATTTTATCCTACTACAGTGAACTTATTTGCAAATTACTACAATTGTTGGTAGTTATTGAGATGGTTCCGCCAACCAATATCTCGTTCCCAAATTATTTTTAAGTCATAAACCCTCAAATTATTTCATTAGTTTTAGTGTTGAGATATCCGAATACTTCCAAGGTCCAGAGGCTCAAATGTCCGTAACCGGGGACACGGCTAATCGATTAGGTTATAACTCTCTGCAGAGGTTTGCGCACTTTCCCCGCAAGAATCATTCCCTCCTTTAAATTCTTCGCACTTCATGGTGTTTGAAGACGGGACGAATGAAACAGGGTCTTCCAAAGAGTTCTTCTGGCCACTGCCGGTACCCATCCAATCCTACCGTTCGTCTACTTCTCGTAGTACCGTCCAGCCAGCGTCACTACTAGGGTCAACCCAGCCAGAGCCCATAATGGCTTGCGGCTGCAGAGTAAGCTTCGGTCATGGGGCATCCATCCTTCTCTTTGTGGCTGGGTGAAGCTTTCCATGAGGATGTCATGGCGCTTCTCCATGCATCCCGCCACCTTGGGTGCTCCAGGTGCCCGTCAGCAATCCTCCACCCAGTAGTGATTTTCGAAGTCCATCTTGATCATTGTAGTCCATGGGTTGTCATCATCATTGACTCTCACATCTTGCTTATGAATTTCACTCATCCCAAATCCCGTCTACGAGCATAGCAGAATAACTACTGCGTCCCGGGGTCATGGTAACAAGGGGATTGGTTCATCCTACCACATGATACTACTCAAGTTTAATGACTTCAAGATTTCACTACTGCATGCAATGGTGGGGTGGTGACAACTACTAATGCACAAAAACATAGGTATAGTAACAACATGATCAAAACTTGCCTTGCTGATGATCCTCGTAAGCTAAAGAGTCGTAGTAGCAGGCTTCGCACTCCGGAAACTCTACCGAGACAAACAATAGCACAATAAGCATAATGCAGAAAGGATCACACAAAGTAACATAACTCAATAAAACAATCAAAACCAAATCAAAAAGGGAAAACTCAAAGAAATCAACTCAAAGTTTTTCCCTACACCAAACAATAGCAAAAAATAGTTTTTATATAACAAAAATTCCTTAATATAACCTAATCATGGTTTTAGGTTAACTTAACAGAAAAGGATTAACTAAGCAACTAGGAGCAAAAAGAATTAATTAAAAAGCTATTATAAAACTCATTTTAGGCCTAATCCAATTTCTATTAAGAAAAATAATTTAAAACTTTTATTAATTATAAATAAAAGTTCATCTACTAGAATGACAGAAACTATCCTAGAATAACTAATCACAAGTTAAAAATAAATTAATTTACTAATTAATTAATTAGGAAAACAGGAACTAGTTAATTAATTAGGATTAATTGGATTCTATCTAAAATTAATTATTTATTAATCCTAAAATACCCAAATTAATTTCTAGGGTTTGGCAATGTCAAAATAAAGTGATGACAAAAGAATCATGCAAAATAATTTTTCTAACTAAAGTTATAACAGATTTGCTATTCTGACTAAAACAATATTAAAGCATTTTTAATTATTTTTATCATAGCTAAATATATATATTTCAGAAACTACATAAAATTTTCAATCCAACAAAAAAGAATCACTCAAAAATATTAAACAGAATAAAAGATATACATTTTGAAAATTGAAACTATTCGCTAAAACAGAAAATCAAAATAAAAAGAAAAGGCCTAATGGGCCTAAAGCGTGCTCTAGGCGTTAGATAGGCTAAACGGGCTCTAGGGTTTAACTAAAAGAACCGGGCCTAAAAATAAAACCTAAACTAAAATAAAACCGATCGGGTCGGGCGGTTTCTAACTAAAACCTAACGTTTGGGCGTCTAATCGGGGCCGTCGATCTAAGATCGAGCAGGGGGATGCTTGGGGGCTTACGGACTCGGCGACGGCGGGCGGGCGGCGAGAGTGCTCGAGGCGTCTGGGCGTGGGAGCTCGGCGACTCGTCGGGAAACAGCGACGAGCACGGGAAGGGTTCGGTGGTGTTGGGAGGTCGGGTGGACGAGGTGGCGGCGGCGACTTTGGCGGCGGTGGCGAGCTCGGGACTCCGTGAGCTCGGGAGGAGAGGAGAGGGGTCCGCGAGGCTAGGGGGGAATGGGGTGCGGAGGGGTCGGCTTTATAGCACTGGGGTCGGGATGCCGGAAGGGCATCGGGGTGGTCGGGGATCCGGATCCTTGGGATCCGTGGATCTCCGCGAGTGGCGTGGCGTGGGCAGGGGAAGAAGCACGCGGGGCCCAGGTCGATGAGAGAGAGAGGGGAGGAGTGGGCGGTCGGCCAAGCACGTGGGTTTCAGCGAAGAGGCGCGAGGTGGCTGGCTGGCTGGCTGGCTCTGGCTGGCCAGGTTAGGCGGCTTGGCTGGTGGCTGCTGGGTGAGGGGTGAGGTGGCTGGCTGGGCACTGGGTGGCTGGCTGGCGCCTGGGTTTTTTTCTTTATTTTTTAATTAAAACAAAAACAAAAATAAAACCTTATCTATAAATATTTTATATAGAGTATATATATACCAAAATGATGGGGGAATATTCCTTTCATTTGAACATTTTCCAAAGTCAAAATCCAAACTTCATAAAATCTATTTTTTCAAATTCAAATAAAATTCATATTTGAATTCCAAATCTTTTGGCAATGTTTCCTCTGATATTTTTGGAGTGTCATGTTTGCTCCTCTCATACTTTTGATCAAGTATTTATCAGGCTTAGTTTTTGAATTGTTTCCCACATGCCAAAGTTTGAAATTCAAATTCAAACTCAAATTGCTCTGAAACTTCAAATGACAATCAAATTCAAACAGGATGCATAGGATGCTTAGCTATAATTGTAAAACATTCCAAATAGGAAATTTGGGATGTTACAAACCTACCCACCTTAAGATGAATCTCGCCCTCGAGATTCGGGTTGGCTAGCAAATAGGTGCGGATGGTCTCGACGAAGATCTTCTTCGCGTTCCCAGGTGGCTTCTTCCTCGGTGTGGTGACTCCACAGCACCTTGCAAAATTTGATGACCTTGCTGCGGGTGACTCTGCTTGCAGTCTCGAGAATACGGACGGTTTTCTCTTTGTAAGTCAAATCACTGTCCAGCTGTATGGCCTCTAGGGGCACTGTGTCCCTCAACGGAACATCGGCCATGTCGGCATGACACTTCTTCAGCTGAGAGACATGGAAGACATCATGTACTCCGGACAATCCTTCCGGCAATTCCAACTTGTATGCAACTTCTCCACGACGTTCGAGGATTTTGTAGGGGCCAATGAATCGGGGTGCTAACTTTCCCTTGACTCCAAACCTCTTGATTCCACGAAGTGGAGACACACGAAGATATGCTCGGTCTCCCACTTCGTAAGTCACCTCCTTGCGCTTACTGTCGGCATAACTCTTCTGTCTCGACTGTGCTATCTTGAGCCGGTCTCGAATTAGCTTGACCTTCTCTTCGGAATCCTTGATAAGATCGGAACCGAAAAGTGATCGATCTCCAACACTATCCCACAGCAATGGTGTTCTGCACCTCCTTCCGTATAGAGCTTCGAAAGGGGCCATCTTCAAACTGGATTGATAACTGTTGTTGTATGAGAACTCTGCGTATGGCAAATTATCATCCCAGCTAGACCCATAGTCTAGCACACAAGCTCTCAACATGTCCTCCGAGGATCTGATTGACTCTCTCGGTCTGTCCATCATCTGCGGATGAAAAGCATCTTGAATTCCAGCCTCGTACCCAAAGTTTCATGCAACTGCTTCCAAAACTTTGAGGTAAACCGCGTTCCTCTATCTGACACGATTTTCCTTGGAACTCCATGCAGACATACGATCCTGGTCATGTATATCTTGGCCAACTTGGCACTGGTATAGGTAGTCTTCACGGGAATGAAGTGAGCTACCTTAGTCAAACGATCAACCACTACCCAGATAGAATCATAACCTGAGCGGGTCTGGGTAATCTGTGATGAAATCCATACCAAGTTTCTCCCATTTCCAATCGGGGATCGGCAAAGGTTGAAGTAACCCTGCTGGCTTCTGATGTTCTGCCTTTACACGTTGACAAACATCACATACTGCTACGTACTCGGCAATGTCCTTCTTCATACCTGTCCACCAGAAACTTTGCTTCAAATCCAGGTACATCTTGGTGTTGCCGGGGTGAATCGAGTACGGTGAATCATGAGCCTCCTGAAGAATTAGTTTCCTGAGTTCGGGATCATTGGGCACATAAATACAATCCTCAAACCATATAGTTCCATGTTCATCCTTTCGGAATCCTTTAGCTTTTCCTTCCTCCATCTTTTGCTTAATCTCATCGATTTCCTTGTCCGACTTCTGGGCTTCACGAATCCTTTCGGCCAAAGTGGACTGAACTTCCAGAGTTGCAACAAATCCTCTTGGAACTATCTCCAGTCGGAGATCTCTGAGGTCATCGACTAACTCCTGGGGTAATCCTCCTGCTGTAAGAGTATTCACATAACTCTTACGGCTCAAAGCAATCTGCTACAACATTGGCTTTACCGGGGTGGTAATGCAATCTCATGTCATAGTCCTTTAACAACTCTAGCCATCTCCTCTGCCTGAGGTTCAATTCCTTCTGCGTGAAAATATACTTCAAGCTCTTGTGATCTGTGTAAACATCACAGCGGTTTCCGATGAGGAAATGTCTCCAGTCTTGAGTGCATGCACTCTGACTGCTAACTCCAAATCATGCGTGGCATAATTCATCTCATGAGGTCGTAGCTGTCTGGAGGCATAAGCTACAACTTTTCCTTCCTGCATCAATACTCCTCCGAGTCCTTGACGAGAAGCGTCACAATAGACCTGGTATTCCTTGTGTATGTCCGGCAAAATCAACACTGGGGCTGTGACCAACCGTTTCTTTAATTCCTGAAAACTGGCTTCACATTCCTCGGTCCAAACATACTTGGCTTCCTTCTTCAACAGCTCAGTCATGGGCTTGGCAATCTTCGAGAAGTTCTCAATGAACCTCCGATAATATCCTGCGAGTCCGAGAAAGCTGCGGATCTCCTTGGTCGAGGTGGGTGACGCCAATCGGTGACTGATTCAACCTTGGCGGGATCAACTGCTATTCCTTCTCCTGAAATAACATGTCCGAGGAATCCAACTTCCTTTAACCAAAATTCACATTTGCTGAATTTGGCATACAGTGATGTTCTCGAAGTTTCTCCGAACTAGACGCAAATGTTCCTTATGCTCCTCCTCGCTCTTGGAGAATATCAATATGTCATCGATGAACACCACGACAAACTTGTCCAGATATTCCATGAACACCTTGTTCATCAAATTCATGAAGTATGCAGGAGCATTAGTCAATCCAAATGACATGACGGTATACTCATATAAACCATACCTGGTGGTGAATGCTGTTTTGGGTATATCCTTTTCACGAATTTTCAACTGGTGATACCCTGATCGAAGATCGATCTTAGAGAATACCTTGGCTCCAACAAGCTGATCAAACAAGTCATTGATCATCGGCAGAGGGTACTTGTTCTTGATGGTTACTTCGTTCAATGCACGATAATCCACAACCATCCTCAAGCTTCCATCCTTCTTCTCTACCAAAAGAACTGGGGCTCCCCAAGGTGATGATCTTGGACGAATATATCCTTTCTCCAACAACTCATTAATTTGATCCTTGATTTCCTTCAACTCATTCGGTGGCATCCGATAAGGTCTCTTGGATATTGGGGCTGTGCCGGGCAATAACTCGATCAGAAATTCAATGTCCTGTCCGTGGCATTCTGGTAATTCCTCAGGAAACACATCGGAAATTCTTGCACTCTTGGCACTTCCTCTGAACAACTCCCGTGAGGGAATGCACTGATTCTTCATCCGGCTGTGCTGGCTACATACTTGATCCTCTTACGCTCCGGGGTGGTGAGCAGAATAGACTTCTTGGGCACGATCAATGTTCCCATCATACTTTGACAACCAATCCATGCCTAGGATTACATCCAAGGTCTGAGTTTCCAACACTATGAGTTCCACGGGAAATTTGTGGTTCCCGATGTTGAGGGTTGCAGGGCAACTTAAACCTGCCATCATTTCTCCTCCTGCGCGAACCGACGCGAAGGGGCTTCTAAGGGTTCTAGTCGTAATCCGTACTTATCCACAACTACCCTTGATATGAATGAATCGTTGCACGAATCAAACAGAACCAAAACTGAGCGTGAATTCAATAAAACTTACCAACCACAATGTCGGCTGATCATAGGCGTTCTCCACGTCGATGTGATTCACTTGAGCACGAGGGAAAGGATTGGGCTTCTTCGCTGAGCCTCCATTGCCATTCCCGTTCCTCTGCTTGGCCTCCGGGCAGTCGGTGGCGTAGTGCCCTGTCTTCTGGCACTTGAAGCAGGTGATGTGGCTCAGATCCTTCGGAGCCGGGGCAGAACGGTGCTGATTGCCATTACAATTGCCATTGCCATGACCTGTCTTGTTGTCCTGGCTGCGGTTGTTTCCATTTCCACCATGGTTATGAACTCCATGGTTATGATGGGTGTGCCCTCCTGAGTACGGTGCATAGCGAGGCTTCTGCTGAGTTCCTGAGTTGTGCTTCCCCTGGCTATACTTCCGCTTGCGGCTTTCTATCTGCTGCTGCTTGCCTTCCAGAATGGTGGCCTTGTCTACCAGCTCCTGGTAGTTGTTGAAAGTAGCCACAATAAGCTGCATGCTCAGTTCATCATTGAGTCCCTCAAGGAACTTCTCCTGCTTGGCGGCATCTGTGGCCACATCATCAGGGGCATAGCGAGCGAGCTTGCTGAATTCATCCACGTACTGTGCCACAGTACGATTCCCCTGGCGTAAGTTGCGGAACTCACGCTTCTTCAGACTCATGGCTCCAGCTGAGACATGAGCGGTCTGAAGGCCTGCTGGAATTGATCCCAAGTGATGCCTCCCATGGGAAAAGTGGCGGTGTAATTCTCCCACCAAGAAGCTGCAGGTCCATCCGGTTGATCTTGTGCAAAGCGCACCTTCTCAAACATCGGTGCATCCAACGGTGACTAGCTCTCTCCCAATCTTGCGGAGCCAATCATCAGCCACAATTGGCTCGGTGCTACTAGTGAACAACTGGCGGATTCAACCTCGTAAATCGAGTCAAATTGTCCACATGGGTGGTGGTGGTGGCGGTGGATTGTTGGCGGTGTTGTTACGATTACGGATCGAAGCTGCATCGATGCATTACGCTCTCTTTGGAGCAGCTGGGTGAGCTCGGCGGGAAACCGAGGTCACGTCTCGGAGGCATCTGGTGTTTGGAGTGGGTAAGAAAATTAAAATAGAACAATGGTCTATGAGAAATACACTACCCATATGAATGCACAATCATAACAGACCAAACATTTATTCATTCCACTCAAACATGGTTCAAACTCGATTACAAAAGCTCATGACTAATCGAAGGAAAAACATCGCCTAACTGATCGATTTAAAAGGTAAAAGATAACATGGTGGTCGACTAAAAGTCTTCATCGATGGCGCCTCCTCTTGGGGTTTCCTTCGGTGGTACTCCCTTCAAAATCCTGATCATTGCTCACGAGGGGTGCTTCATCTCCACTCGGGTAAAGGTCCTCTCCCAAGTCCATCTTTTCCTCTATCGCGGCAAGCTTCATCTTCAGGTCGTCGACTATCTCCATGAAGTCCGTGATTTCTTCCTCATGGCCAAGGAAGTCTGCGCGTGCCTTCTCCTCCAGCTCCAGTTCGCGGAACAAAGCTTCGGTGTGTCTTGAGTTCTGGCGAGTCCGAATCTCCGTTTCTCGAGAAGACACTCCAAGTCCTGGATGTAAGAGAGTGGAATCGTCCTCGATGGTACGGATGATATCTCCATTCCTTGCCCTGCGAGAAACCATGGCGAGGTCTGAGTGATCGAGCTCGGCCCTGTACTCCTCTTGGAGATGTCCAAGTGCTCGGTAGATCGCCACGCCCCTTCCGATGATCCAGTTGAACTCGTGAACTCAAAGTTGATAGGTTCCGTGTGTCCTCCAAAGGTTCTCCCGGGATATGCACCTCAACCTGTAGCGGGTGTCCGTCGGAAGTGCATTAGTGGGCTTCCGGTGATCGAGGGTAGAGCTATCTTCAGCTGCTTCACCATCTGGACCAGCTTTCTTCAAAGGGCATCGCCTCATCGGGTGGCGAGAACTCCGTAGCAAACTGGGTTGAACTCGTGCCATCTAGAATGTTGCAAAGGGAGAAGAGTCGAGAATTGAACAGGAAGAAATATAGAATGAAAAGGGGTTCAAAGTAAATGGTCTCTGCTTATGGCTTTCCGATCCTAGGGGTTACGATCCTACGGTCGGCGTGTGCTCGATACCATCTCTCAGAGCGACCTGACCCAAAATCGGTCAAATCTACGGTGCATACCATCCCAAGATCATCTTTGGTACTCACAGTACATCGATAAAGTAATCAAAGATCAATCACACCTGAATATCATTAATCGATTCTCATATAGAGTCTTTATTACAAGGGAATAAATTCGGCTCGAGGCCAACTCATGAGAAAATAAACTAAAATGCTGCGGAAGCGTCGAGGTAAAGCGAGTCCATCCGACTCCAAAGGGCAATCGCCAAGCACGGAGCGTAGCCTCACTCCCGATCGAATATATCTACGCAACATAATACGTTGCAGCCATGTAGGTCAGCTTTTGGAATAAGTGGCAAGTCATGAAGAATAACAATAATAAAGTTACTAACTCTATATGCAATTTGGCTGTGGAGCTCTAAGTTTCATCATTTTGCTAAAAGCAAATTTTATCCTACTACAAGTGAACTTATTTGCAAATTACTACAATTGTTGGTAGTTATTGAGATGGTTCCGCCAACCAATATCTCGTTCCCAAATTATTTTTAAGTCATAAACCCTCAAATTATTTCATTAGTTTTAGTGTTGAGATATCGAATACTTCCAAGGTCCAGAGGCTCAAATGTCCGTGAATCGGGACACGGCTAATCGATTAGGTTATAACTCTCTGCAGAGGTTTATGACTTTCCCGCAAGAATCATTCCTCCTTTAAAGTCTTCGCACTTCATGGTGTTTGAAGACGGACGAATGAAACAGGGTCTTCCAAAGAGTTCTTCGGCCACCGCCGTACCCATCCAATCCTACCGTTCGTCTACTTCTCGTAGTACCGTCCAGCCAGCGTCACTACTAGGGTCAACCCAGCCGAGCCCATAATGGCTTGCGGCTGCATGTAAGCTTCGGTCATGGGGCATCCATCCTTCTCTTTGTGGCTGGGTGAAGCTTTCCGCAGGATGTCATGGCGCTTCTCCATGCATCCCGCCACCACTGGTGCTCCAGGTGCCCGTCAACCGTCCTCCACCCAAGAGTGATTTTCCAAGTCCATCTTGATCATTGTAGTCCATGGGTTGTCATCATCATTGACTCTCACATCTTGCTTATGAATTTCACTCATCCCAAATCCCGTCTCACGAGCATAGCAGAATAACTACTGCGTCCGGGGTCATGGTAACAAGGGGATTGGTTCATCCTACCACATGATACTACTCAAGTTTAATGACTTCAAGATTTCACTACTGCATGCAATGGTGGGGTGGTGACAACTACTAATGCACAAAACATAGGTATAGTAACAACATGATCAAAACTTGCCTTGCTTGATGATCCTCGTAAGCTAAAGAGTCGTAGTAGCAGGCTTCAGACTCAGGAAACTCTACCGAGACAAACAATAGCACAATAAGCATAATGCAGAAAGGATCACACAAAGTAACATAACTCAATAAAACAATCAAAACCAAATCAAAAGGAAAACTCAAAGAAATCAACTCAAAGTTTTCCCTACACCAAACAATAGCAAAAAATAGTTTTATATAACAAAAATTCCTTAATATAACCTAATCATGGTTTTAGGTTAACTTAACAGAAAAGGATTAACTAAGCAACTAGGAGCAAAAAGAATTAATTAAAAGCTATTATAAAACTCATTTTAGGCCTAATCCAATTTCTATTAAGAAAAATAATTTAAAACTTTTATTAATTATAAATAAAAGTTCATCTACTAGAATGACAGAAACTATCCTAGAATAACTAATCACAAGTTAAAAATAAATTAATTTACTAATTAATTAATTAGGAAAACAGGAACTAGTTAATTAATTAGGATTAATTGGATTCTGTCTAAAATTAATTATTTATTAATCCTAAAATACCCAAATTAATTTCTAGGGTTTGGCAATGTCAAAATACAGTGATGACAAAAGAATCATGCAAAAATAATTTTTCTAACTAAAGTTATAACAGATTTGCTATTCTGACTAAAACAATATTAAAGCATTTTTACTTATTTTTATCATAGCTAAATATATATATTTCAGAAACTACATAAAATTTGCAATCCAACGAAAAAAGAATCACTCAAAAATATTAAACAGAATAAAAGATATACATTTTTGAAAATTGAAACTATTCGGCTAAAACAGAAAATCAAAATAAAAAGAAAAGGCCTAATGGGCCTAAACTGTGCTCTAGGCGTTAGATAGGCTAAACGGGCTCTAGGGTTTAACTAAAAGAACCGGGCCTAAAAATAAAACCTAAACTAAAATAAAAACCGATCGGGCCGGCCGGTTTTCTAACTAAAACCTAACGTTTCGGGGCGTCTAATCGGGGCCGTCGATCTAAGATCGAACGGGGAGGGGATCTTGGGGCTTACTCGGACTCGGACGGCGGCGGCGGGCGGCGAGAGTGCTCGAGGCGTCAAGGCGTCGGGAGCTCCGCGACTCGTCGGGAACGCGCACGAGCACGGGAAGGGTTCGGTGGTGTTGGGAGGGTCGGGGTGGACTGTGGTGGCGTCGTGGCGACTTTGGTGGCGGTGGCGAGCTCGGGACTCCGTGAGCTCGGGAGGAGAGGAGAGGGGTCCGCGAGGCTAGGGGGGAATGGGGCGGAGAGGGTCGGCTTTATAGCCTGGGGTCGGGATGCTTGGAAGGGCATCGGGTGGTCGGGGATCCGGATCCTTGGGATCGGTGGATCTCCAGCGAGTGGCGTGGCGTGGGCGGGGAAGAAGGCAGGCGGGCCAGCGGGTCGATGAGAGAGAGAGGGGAGGGCGGTCGGCCAAGCACAGGGTTTCAAGGGGGCGGGGGGTGGCTGGCTGGCTGGCTGGCTCGCTCTGGCTGGGCAGTTGGGCTCACTGGCCGGGCGCTGGGGTGAGGGGTGAGGGGGTGGCTGGCTGGGCTGGGTGGGTGGCGCCCTGGGGTTTTTCTTTATTTTTTAATTAAAACAAAACAAAAATAAAACCTTATCTATAAATATTTTATATAGAGTATATATATACCAAAATGATGGGGAATATTCCTTTCATTTGAACATTTTTCCAAAGTCAAAATCCAAACTTCATAAAAATCTATTTTTTCAAATTCAAATAAAATTCAGATTTGAATTCCAAATCTTTTGGCAATGTTTCCTCTGATATTTTGGAGTGTCATGTTTGCTCCTCTCATACTTTTGATCAAGTATTTATCGGGCTTAGTTTTGAATTGTTTCCCACATGCCAAAGTTTGAAATTCAAATTCAAACTCAAATTGCTCTGAAACTTCAAATGACAATCAAATTCAAACAGGATGCATAGGATGCTTAGCTATAATTGTAAAACATTCCAAATAGGAAATTTGGGATGTTACACTCCGGACCATTCCGGTACTCCTCGTGACGTCCGGGATCTCATCCGGGACTCCGAACAACATTCGGTAATCACATACAAGTCTTCCTAATAACCATAGCGTCACCGAACCTTAAGTGTGTAGACCCTACGGGTTCGGGAGACATCTGAACATGACCGGGGCGCTCTGGTCAATAACCAACAGCGGGATCTGGATACCCATGTTGGCTCCCACATGCTCCTCGATGATGTCATCGAGCGAACCACGATGTCGAGGATTCAAGCAACCCGTATACTATTCCCTTTGTCGACGGTATGTTACTTGCGAGACTCGATCATCGGTATCCCAATACCTCGTTCAGTCTAGTTACCGGCAAGTCACTTTACTCGTCTTTGTAATGCATGATCCGTGACCATACACTTGATCACTTTGAGCTCATTATGATGATGCACTACCGTGGGCCCGTGATACCTCTCCGTCATACAGAGTGACAAATCCTGTCTCGATCCGTGTCAACCCCAGACACTTTCGGAGATACCTGTAGTGCACCTTTATAGTCACCCAGTTCCGTTGTGACGTTTGGTACACCCAAAGCACTCCTACGGTATCCGGAGTTACACGATCTCACGGTCTAAGGAAGAGATACTTGACATTGGAAAAGCTCTAACAAAACGAACTACGATCTTTGTGCTATGCTTAGGATTGGGTCTTGTCCATCACGTCATTCTCCTAATGAAGTGATCCCGTTGTCAATGACATCGATGTCCATAGTCGAAACCATGACTATCTGTCGACCAACGAGCTAGTCAACTAGAGGCTCACTAGGGACGTATTGTAGTCTATGTATTCACGTGTATCACGATTTCCGGATGATACTGATTATAGCATGAATAAAAGACAATTATCATGAACAAGGAAATATAATAATAATGCTTTTATTATTGCCTCTAGGGCATATTTCCAACAGTCTCCCACTTGCACTAGAGTCAATAATCTAGTTACATTGTGATGAATCGAACACCCATAGAGTTCGGTGTTGATCATGTTTTGCTTTCATGGAAGAGGTTTAGTCAGCGGATCTGCGACATTCAGATCCGTATGCACTTTACAAATTTCTATGTCTCCATCCGAACATTTTCTCGGATGGAGTTGAGCGACGCTTGATGTGCCTGGTCTTCTTGTGAAACCTGGGCTCCTTGGCAAGTGCAATAGCTCCGGTGTTGTCACAGAAGAGTTTGATCGGCCCGACGCATTGGGTATGACTCCTAGGTCGGTGATGAACTCCTTCACCCAAATTGCTTCATGCGCTGCCTCCGAGGCTGCCATGTACTCCGCTTCACATGTAGATCCCGCCACGACGCTCTGCTTGCAGCTGCACCAGCCTACTGCTCCACCATTCAACATATACACGTATCCGGTTTGTGACTTAGAGTCATCCAGATCTGTGTCGAAGCTAGCGTTAGCGTAACCCTTACTGACGAGCTCTTCGTCACCTCCATAAACGAAACATGTCCTTTGTCCTTTTCGGTACTTCAGGATATTCTTGACCGCTGTCCAGTGTTCCTTGCCGGGATTACTTTGGTACCTTCCTACCAAACTTACGGCAAGGTTTACATCAGGTCTGGTACACAGCATGGCATACATAATAGATCCTACGGCTGAAGCATAGGGGATGACACTCACCTCTTCTTTATCTTTTGCCGTGGTCGGGCATTGAGCTGAGCTCAATCTCACACCTTGCAACACAGGCAAGAACCCCTTCTTGGACTGATCCATTTTGAACTTCTTCAAAATCATATCAAGGTATGTGCTTTGTGAAAGACCTATGAGGCGTCTCGATCTATCTTCATAGATCTTGATGCCTAATATATAAGCAGCTTCTCCAAGATCCTTCATTGAAAAACATTTATTCAAGTAGGCCTTAGTGCTGTCCAAGAATTCTATATCATTTCCCATCAAAATTATGTCATCTACATATAATATGAGAAATGCTACAGAGCTCCCACTCACTTTCTTGTAAACGTAGGCTTCTCCATAAGTCTGCATAAACCCAAATGCTTTGATCATCTCATCAAAGCGAGTGTTCCAACTCCGAGATGCTTGCACCAGCCCATAAATGGATCGCTGGAGCTTGCATACTTTGTTAGCATTCTTAGGATCGATAAAACCTTCCGGATGCATCATATAGAGCTCTTCCTTAAGATATCCGTTAAGGAACGCTGTTTTGACGTCCATCTGCCATATCTCATAATCATAGTATGCGGCAATTGCTAACATGATTCGGACGGACTTAAGCTTCGCTACGGGAGAGAAAGTCTCATCGTAGTCAATCCCTTGAACTTGCCGATAACCCTTAGCGACAAGTCGAGCTTTATAGATGGTGACATTACCATCCGCGTCCGTCTTCTTCTTAAAGATCCATTTGTTTTCTATCGCTCGCCGATCATCGGGCAAGTCAGTCAAAGTCCACACTTTGTTTTCATACATGGATTCTATCTCGGATATCATGGCTTCTAGCCATTTGTTGGAATCTGGGCCCGCCATCGCTTCTTCATAGTTCGAAGGTTCACCGTTGTCTAACAACATGATTTCCAGGACAGGGTTGCCGTACCACTCTGGTGCGGAACATGTCCTTGTGGACCTACGAAGTTCAGTAGCAACTTGATCCGAAGTACCCTGATCATCATCATTATTTTCCTCTTCAGTTGGTGTAGGCATCACAGGAACATTTTCCTGAGCTGCACTACTATCCCGTTCAAGAGGTAGTACTTCATCGAGTTCTACTTTCCTCTCACTTACTTCTTTCGAGAGAAACTCTTTTTCCAGAAAGGATCCGTTCTTGGCAACAAAGATCTTGCCCTCGGATCTTAAGTAGAAGGTATACCCAATGGTTTCTTTAGGGTATCCTATGAAGACGCATTTTTCCGACTTGGGTTCGAGCTTTTCAGGTTGAAGTTTCTTGACATAAGCATCGCATCCCCAAACTTTTAGAAGCGACGACTTAGGTTTCTTCCCAAACCATAATTCATACGGTGTCGTCTCAACGGATTTAGGCGGTGCCCTATTTAAAGTGAATGTAGCTATCTCTAGGCGTATCCCCAAAATGATAGTGGTAAATCGGTAAGAGACATCATAGATCGCACCATATCCAATAGAGTGCGACACGACGTTCGGACACACCGTTCTGTTGAGGTGTTCCAGCGGCGTGAGTTGTGAAACGATTCCACATTTTCTTAAGTGTGTACCAAATTCGTGACTTAAATATTCTCCTCCACGATCCGATCGTAAGAATTTTATCTTTCGGTCACGTTGATTCTCTACTTCATTCTGAAATTCCTTGAACCTTTCAAAGGTCTCAGACTTGTGTTTCATCAAGTAGACATACCCATATCTACTCAAGTCATCTGTGAGAGTGAGAACATAACGATATCCTCTGCGAGCCTCAACGCTCATTGGACTGCACACATCGGTATGTATGATTTCCAACAAGTTGGTTGCTCGCTCCATTGTTCCGGAGAACGGAGTCTTGGTCATGTTGCCCATGAGGCATGGTTCGCATCTGTCAAATGATTCATAATCGAGAGACTCTAAAAGTCCATCAGCATGGAGCTTCTTCATGCGCTTGACACCAATGTGACCAAGGCGGCAGTGCCACAAGTATGTGGGACTATCGTTATCAACTTTACATCTTTTGGTATTCACGCTATGAATATGTGTAACACTACGCTCGAGATTCATTAAGAATAAACCATTGACCATCGGTGCATGACCATAAAACATGTCTCTCATATAAATAGAACAACCATTATTCTCGAATTTAAATGAGTAGCCATCTCGCATTAAACGAGATCCAGATACAATGTTCATGCTCAAACTTGGCACCAAATAACAATTATTAAGGTTCAAAACTAATCCCGTAGGTAAATGAAGAGGTAGCGTGCCGACGGCGATCACATCAACTCTGGAACCATTCCCGACGCGCATCGTCACCTCGTCCTTCGCCAGTCTCCGCTTATTCCGCAGCTCCTGTTGTGAGTTACAAATATGAGCAACGGCACGGTATCAAATACCGGGAGTTACTACAGTCTTGGTAAGGTACACATCAATTACATGTATATCAAATATACCTTTGGTGTTGCCGGCCTTCTTATCCGCTAAGTATTTGGGGCAGTTCCGCTTCCGGTGACCCTTCCCCTTGCAATAAAAGCACTCAGTCTTAGGCTTGGGTCCATTCTTTGACTTCTTCCTGGCAACTTGCTTACCGGGCGCGGCAACCTCCTTGCCATCCTTCTTGAAGTTCTTCTTGCCCTTGCCCTTCTTGAACTTAGTGGTCTTATTGACCATCAACACTTGATGTTCTTTCTTGATTTCAACCTCTGCTGACTTTAGCATAGAGAATACTTCAGGAATGGTCTTTACCATCCCCTGCATATTGTAGTTCATCACAAAGCTCTTGTAGCTTGGTGGGAGCGACTGAAGGATTCTGTCAATGACCGCCTCATCAGGGAGGTTAATATTCAGCTGGGTCATACGGTTGTGCAACCCAGACATCTTGAGTATGTGCTCACTGACAGAACTATTTTCCTCCATCTTACAACTATAGACCCGGGCGTGAGCTTTGAAAACCAGTTTCAGCTCCTCGAACATCTCATATGCTCCGTGATGCTCAAAACGCTTTTGGAGCCCCGGTTCTAAGCTGTAAAGCATGCCGCCTTGAACGAGGGAGTAATCATCAGCACGAGACTGCCAAGCATTCATAATGTCTTGATTCTCGGGACGGAGGCGTCACCTAGCGGTCCTTCTAGGACATATTGTTTCCTGGCAGCTATGAGGATGATCCTCAAGTTCCGGACCCAGTCCGTATAGTTGCTGCCGTCATCTTTCAGCTTGGTTTTCTCTAGGAACGCGTTGAAGTTCAAGTTGACATGGCGTTGGCCATTTGATCTACAAGACATATTATGCAAAAGTTTTAGACTAAGTTCATGATAATTAAGTTCATCTAATCAAATTATTTCAATGAACTCCCACTCAGATTAGACATCCCTCTAGTCATCTAAGTTTTACACGATCCGAGTCGACTAGGCCGTGTCCGATCATCACGTGAGACGGACTAGTCATCGTCGGTGAACATTCTCATGTTGATCGTATCTTCCATACGACTCGTGTTCGACCTTTCGGTCTCCGTGTTCCAAGGCCATGTATGTACATGCTAGGCTCGTCAAGTTAACCCTAAGTGCTTTGCGTGTGTAAATCTGTCTTACAGCCGTTGTATGTGAACGTAAGAATCCATCACACCCGATCATCACGTGGTGCTTAGAAGCGACGAACTTTAGCAATGGTGCACAGTTAGGGGAGAACACTTCTTGAAATTGTTGTAAGGATCATCTTATTTACTATAAATCGTTCTAAGTAAACAAGATGCATAAACATAATAAACATCACATGCAATTATATAGTAGTGACATGATATGGCCAATATCATATAGCTCCATTGATCTCCATCTTCGGGGCTCCATGATCATCTTGTCACCGGCATGACACCATGATCTCCATCATCATGATCTCCATCATTGTGCCTCCATGAAGTTGTCACGCCAACGACTACTTCTACTTCTATGGCTAACGCGTTTAGCAATAAAGTAAAGTAATTTACATGGCGTTCTTCAATGACACGCAGGTCATACAAAAATAAAGACAACTCCTATGGCTCCTGCCGGTTGTCATACTCATCGACATGCAAGTCGTGATTCCTATTACAAGAACATGATCTCATACATCACAATATGTCATTCATCATTCATCACAACTTGGCCATATCACATCACATGACAATTGCTGCAAAAACAAGTTAGACGTCCTCTAATTGTTGTTGCATCTTTTACGTGGCTGCAATTGGGTTCTAGCAAGAACGTTTTCTTACCTACGAATAACCACAACGTGATTTTGTCAACTTCTATTTACCCTTCATAAGGACCATTTTCATCGAATCCGCTCCAACTAAAGTGGAGAGCGGACACCCGCTAGCCACCTTATGCAACTAGTGCATGTTAGTCGGTGGAACCGGTCTCACGTAAGCGTACGTGTCAGGTTGGTCCGGGCCGCTTCATCCCACAATACCGCGGAAGCAAGATAAGACTAGTAGCGGCAAGTAAGTTGACAAGATCCACGCCCACAACTAAATTGTGTTCTACTCGTGCAATAGAGAACTACGCATAGACCTAGCTCATGATGCCACTATTGCGGAACGTTGCAGAAAATTAAAATTTTTCCTACGGTTTCACCAAGATCCATCTATGAGTTCATCTAGCAACGAGTCATGGGAGAGTGATTGCATCTACATACCACTTGTAGATCGCGTGCGGAAGCGTTCAATGGAACGGGGATGGTGATGATGGAGTCGTACTCGGATCACCGATGACCAAGTGCTGAACGGACAGCACCTCCGCGTTCAACACACGTACGGTACGGGCAACGTCTCCTCCCTATTGATCCAGCAAGGAGGAAGGAGAGGTTGAGGAAGATGGCTCCAACAGCAGCACGAGGGCGTGATGATGATGGAGTGACAGTTCTCCGGCAGGGCTTCGCCAAGCGCACGCGGAGGAGGAGAGGTGTTGGGGAGGGGAGGGGCTGCGCCTTCAAGTTGTGTATGCAGCCTCCCTCACCCCTCTATATATAGGGAAGGGAGGAGGGGGCCCGACCCCTCTAGATGCATCTAGAGGGGGGCTTGCCCCCCAAGCAAGGGGGCGCCCCCCTTAGGGTTCCCCCCTCAACCCTAGGCGCATGGGCCCAAGGGGAGGGGGTGCGCCCAGCCCACCAGGGGCTGGCTGCCTCCCACGCAGCCCAAGTGGCCCCCCGGGAGGGGTGGCCCCTCCCGGTGTTCCTCCGGAACCTTTCCGGTGGCCCCGGTACAATCTCGATATGACCCAAAACCTTTCCGGTGTCCGTTTGACAACTTCCCATATATAAATCTTTACCTCCGGACCATTCCGGTACTCCTCGTGACGTCCGGGATCTCATCCAGGACTCCGAACAACATTCGGTAATCACATACAAGTCTTCCTAATAACCCTAGCATCACCGAACCTTAAGTGTGTAGACCCTATGGGTTCGGGAGACATGCAGACATGACCGGGACGCTCTCAGGTCTATAACCAACAGCGGGATCTAGATACCCATGTTGGCTCCCACATGCTCCTCGATGATGTCATCGGACGAACCACGATGTCGAGGATTCAAGTAACCCCGTATACTATTCCCTTTGTCGACGGTATGTTACTTGCGAGACTCGATCGTCGGTATCCCAATACCTCGTTCAGTCTAGTTACGGCAAGTCACTTTACTCGCATCGTAATGCATGATCCCGTGACCGGACACTTGATCACTTTGAGCTCATTATGATGATGCACTACCGAGTGGGCCCAGTGATACCTCTCCGTCATACGGAGTGACAAATCTGTCTCGATCCGTGTCAACCCAAGCAGACACTTTCGGAGATACCTGTAGTGCACCTTTATAGTCACCCGATTATGTTGTGACGTTTGGTACACCCAAAGCACTCCTACGGTATCCGGGAGTTACGATCTCACGGTCTAAGGAAGAGATACTTGACATTGGAAAAGCTCTAGCAAAACGAACTACATGATCTTTGTGCTATGCTTAGGATTGGGTCTTGTCCATCACGTCATTCTCCTAATGGCGTGATCCGTTATCAATGACATCGATGTCCATAGTCGGAAACCATGACTATCTCGTCGACCAACGAGCTAGTCAACTAGAGGCTCACTAGGGACGTATTGTAGTCTATGTATTCACACGTGTATCACGATTTCCGGATGATACAGTTATAGCATGAATAAAAGACAATTATCATGAACAAGGAAATATAATAATAATGCTTTTATTATTGCCTCTAGGGCATATTTCCAACACCTTCTGGGGTGGTAAGCAAAATTGACTTAGTGGCGCAATCTATGTTGCCTCCATACTTCGATAACCAATCCATGCCTAATATCACATCCAATCCTTGGGATTCCAGAACTATTAGGTCCGAGGGAAAAACATAGTGTCCAATCCTTAATGGCAGTCGATCACACCATATACTAGCCATGTATTCTGCTCCGGGTGAGGTTACTAGCATGGGTGACCTAAGGGCTTGGGTTGGTAATTTGTACTTATCCACAAATCCCCTTGATATGTATGAATGCGATGCACCAGTATCGAAAAGAACAACTGCAGTAAATGACTTAACCAGAAACTTACCTATTACTGCATCTGGCTGAGCTTCAACCTCCTCCACGGTAACGTGGTTCACTTGTCCTTTATTGAAAGGGTTCGGCTTCTTTCCTGAGCTTCCATTACTATTTCCATTCTGGCCTTCTGGACATTCGTTTGCATAATGCCCAGTCTTGCGGCACTTAAAGCAAGTGATGTGGCTCAGGTCTGCCTTGGATGGTGTCGACGGGTTGGTGCGGTTCTGTCCATTGCTTCCTCCATTCCCATTCCCATTCTAGGTGCCATTATGGTTGTGCGAACTACCTCCTCCATGGGTATGCTGAAACTGAACTCCCTGTTTAGGGGTATAACGGGGCTTCTGCTGGGCTCCAGAGTTATACTTCCCCTGCCCATACTTCCTCTTGCGGTTCTCAATTTGCTGCTGCTTTCCTTCAATCATGAGGGCACGGTCTACCAACTCCTGGTAGTTATTGAAACTTGCTACCATCAACTGCATGCTTAACTCATCATTCAGTCCTTCCGAAACTTCTCACCTTAGCTGCATCCGTAGTAACGTCATCCGGGGCATAACGTGCTAACTTACTAAAATCATCCACATCCGCCAACAGTCCTTCCTCCTTGGCGTAAGTTGCGAAACTCACGCTTCTTCATGGCCATAGCTCCTGCTTTGAGACATGGGCAGTCTTGAAAGCTTGCTGAAACTGATCCCATGTGGCAGTGTCTCTGTGGTAAGTGGCTGTAAAATTCTCCCACCATGCTGCTGCGGGTCCTTCAAGCTGGTGTGCAGCAAACTTCACCTTCTCTCCATCTGTACATCCTGCAGTGGTCAACTCCCTCCCTACCTTACGGAGCCAATCATCTGCTACTATCGGCTCGGTGCTACTGGAAAACACCGGCGGGTTCAGCCTTAAGAAACGTGTCAAGTGATCTGCAGGTGGTGGTGGCGGTGGGTTGTTGTTGTTGTTGTTGCCTTGGTTCTGTACCAATGTTTGGAGTGTTCTGCTGCTGAATCAATTGGGTGATCTCTGGCGGGAAAACAAACCCGGGGTCACGTCTCGGAGGCATCTGAAGGGTTTAGAAAAGACGAGAAATTAAGAATAGAGTGAGGTCTAAGGAGAAGCACTACCCAAATGCATATGAGCAAATGCACACAAAATCACTTCATTCAATTCAAACAAAGGGCTTACAACGATCTAACTATCGCAAAAGTGCGTGTACTATGATGTTACATGGAGGGAATACTACTAATATGTGGGGGTCATCTACTAATTTGAACCGGTGGAAGACTCCATGATGTCTGCTCCAGCTTCATCTTCAAAGACGGGTTCACTTGGATCCGAATCGGTGTCGTCGATGATGATGTAGTTGCTCGGACCGTCGACGTATTTGTCTTCATTCTTGAGCGCCAATTTCTTCTTGAGTTCTTCAATCTCATACTTAAGATCATTATTGTGTCTTGCTACAGCTACGATCTCGTCCATGTAGTCCTTACGTGTAGACTTTAGTTCTTCTTCAAGTTCGATGATCCTTCCCTTCGCATCCTTCAATTCGATCATATCATTGCACATTTGGTTCTCCTGGCGTCGAATGTGCTGGTTTAACTCCTGGATGAAAGCTGCAATGGATCTATCCTTCTTGGTGCTGACTATCTCCCATTGTTCATCTCGGCGTCCGCAAATCTGATAGATGGTGTCCTTGAGGTCTTCTTGGTAAACTTATCCAATCGTCCCATGGTGATATGATCTTCCATGCTCTTTCCTGACTCAGGTTGGTGCACTGAAAACACTATCTATAGGCTTGGTGATTGGGGCGAATGTCCTTCCTTAACGTGAGCTTGAATCTTGCGGCGCTCTTCTTGAGCAGAGTGGCGTTGAAAGTCCGGTGAAACTTGGTAGTCCAAAGTGTTCGGTACTTGGTGACTTCCTTCAAGTGAAATCCAAAAGGTGTGCCTTCATCTGGTTGGGCGTACTTGATCTTCGCGTCCTTCATCCTAAAAGAGTAGAAAAGATGAGGAGTTAGAAAATGGGAAGAGAGTAGTGATCTATGGCTTTAACTTAGTGGTCGTGTCCTACAGTCAGCGTGTGCTCTGATACCATCTCTGTAGCGACCCGACCCGAATGGATCAAGTCTCGTGCTCGGTGTCATCCTGGATCGATAATCTTGACACCACACAAGACTTCAAGGATTTATAACAGAGTAGCAATCACACACTTATTACATCGTTGCCCAAAGAGGACTTATTACAATAAATATGGCTTAAGGTCATCTAATAACGATAACAGCGGAAGACTTGGAAGATAAGTGAGTCCATCAACTCCAGCCGCATCATCGAGTATAGAATCACGACCTAAAGCACCTTACTAAATAAATCGAAAAGTCGCAACATGAAAGTTGCAGCCCGAAACGGTCAGCACATGGAATATCTGGCAATGTAACACATAGAGAATAATGAATGATAAGCCTGTACTACATGCATATGTGGTTGGTGGAAAAGCTCTCTGATTCTGAGTTTTGCATAAAGCCAGTTTTTCCCTCTGCGCAAAGGAATAAATTTGTTTAACTATCATGGTGGTTGTTAAACATTGAGAATGGTTGACAGCATCCTCAATCCCAATTAAAAGTACTCATTAAAACCCAACAATATTAATTAGAGTAACATGTTGAGATTCACATGATATTCAGGTACTAGATACTCAAGATGTCCATAACCGGGGACATGGCTAATCATGATTAGTTTATACACTCTGCAGAGGTTTGCGCACTTTTCCCCACAAGACTCGATCGCCTCCGTTTGATTTCTCGCACTACATGATGTTTGAGAAACGGATGACCGAGACATAGTCTTTCAGAAGCGCTAGCACCTTACTTGTGGGTAGACCGTACCAACCTACAACCCCTACATCTGCTAGTCTACCCGTAAGAGTTCGCACAACTTAATCAACTATGCCAGAGCCCATAATGGCTTGTGGCTGCACACGGAAGTTACTAGCATGAATGATCTTATGATCCCTTTGAGCCTGGGTGGCGGTCCGAGGAAAAACAGGCAAGTCCTGCTAGAAACCAGGTGCCTCAATCCACCCATATGTGTGTTTAAGTTGCCACCTTAAGTAAACCATTAAATAACAATCTCACATCTGTCATGGACACACTCACCCAATCCACGTCTACTAGCATAGCATAGCATAATAAGCAAACGTAGAAGTAACTCCCAAGGGTTTGATAATAAAACAGGTAATAGGTACTACCTCAACTACTTCCCATCCCACAATTTAATTAGATCCTAATCATGCAAGTGTTCGAGGATTGATCTAATGCATAAAACTGGGTATGTGAAAGTATGATCAAAGTGTTACTTGCCTTGCTGATGATCCGCGAAACCTAGAGATTCGAAGTAACAAGCGGCGCACTCCGGGTGATCTATCACGGACAAACAACAAGCATACAATAAGTACTCATCTAATGCACGGTAAATCTCGAATAAAAGATCGACCAGAAATTTCAACTTAAGAACCCTGGTTGCAAAAGAAAGCGAATCAAACAAAACAACGGAAAACATCCGCGGAAGAAAACAGCTCGGTTCTAGCAAGTTGAAACTAGGTCAAATTTTACAGTAGCAAAACTTTGTTTAAGTTGATTAGTCGGAACGGTGGTTTCAAACGAAACTCAGCGCTTGAATCACCTGATTCCGATAAGCGAGCGAGAAAATAAACTAGAACGAAGATCGGATCTGAAATCGCGATCGGAAAATAGCGGAATAAATCCGTTAAAGAAAATGACGAACGGTCAAACGAGCGGACGTTCGTTAACCGAATAACCGGTGATCACGTTCGTTAAGACGAACGGTCCGCTAACGCCGCTAAACAACAAAACGGAAGAATAAAACCGATCTAGGGTTTCAAAAACCGAACAACGGAAAAGAAAATCGAACGGTTTTAAAAAACACCGAACCGAGGGGAGGTGGCGCGCAGCTACCTCGACGAGGTGGGGCTCATGGCGGCGGCTAAGGCGGCGGGCGGCGGAAGTGGCGGCGCAAGGGCGGCGCGGAAATGTGGCGGCAATGAAGTGGCGGCAAGGGCAAGGGTTGGGGCGGCCTTGGGTTGGGGAGGAGAGGGGGGGTGAGGGGTATTTAAAGGGGGAGTAGCTTGGGGAGGGGGCAAGCAAAGGAGGAGGAGGAGTCCTCCTCGGTCTCGGCCGTGGCCGGCGGCAATTTGTCTTGTGAGGGTAGCCTTGAGGGGAGAGGCGGTGGGCAGTGGGCCCTTGGCTCAGCGGGCGCTGCATTTTTAAATAAAATCACGCGAAAAAAAAAAAAGAATAAAATGAAATCTAAACGAACTCCAAAATTTACAAAGTAAATTTTTCCCGACTCTAAAATGAGTCGAACAAAATGAACTTTTACAGGGCCTAAAATGCAATTTTTGAAAACACGCATTTTTCCTAAGGCAAATAAAAAGTGAAAAACTTAAAAATAAAAATCTTATTTGATTTTTTATTAAATCTTCATTATTTCTTTATTTTGGGAAAGTCATTTTATTCCCTCTCTCATATTTTGATAGTAGAAATAATTGAAGATAAAATAAATAAAAATCAAATGATCCTATTTTCAAAATGTGAGAAAACTCAAATATGAAAATAACGAAATCTCCAACTCTCTCCGAGGGTCCTTGAGTTGTGTGAAATTTCTAGGATCGGCAAAATGCAAGAAAATATGTAATGCATGATGACTTAATGTATAACATTCCAAATTGAAAATTTGGGATGTTACAAAAGCAACGGTCATTCTTTCAATAAATTCTTGGACATAGACATTATGAGCCAAGTTTTCATTGCAATATTTAAGTATGACAGAATTTTCAGATTTGTTGAGAGTAAAATCATACTTTTCAATCAAAGAAGCAACTTCATGAGCACCCTTAAAAATGACAAATTCTTCAATTTGTTCGATATCATCGTAACTATAAACACCCTTTGCATAAGAAAATAAGATTTCATTATCATTGAACTCACATAGGTAGGGAAGGTGTTTTTTAGGGTTCTTAGAGCAACAAGTAAAATCACACATTTCACAAAGATTCCAAGCATAGCATAGCAAACTATTTATATGATACCATAAGAGCTTCCCTTTTTCAAACAAGCGATGGCGCACAAAATGAGCATGCTCATCTAAATATTTCCCATCAACTAGGCTAGTTGGGGTTTCAAAGACGAAAGATAAGGACCAAAGATGATCCAAGTAGAACACTTTAAGTGGATCCATATCAATAGATTTTCAGCAAACGAAGATGCAAGCATATAGAAGGCACAAGGAAACACAAACAAAGATACGTACGGGAAGAAGGCGAACGAAAAAGAGAGGGAAAATAAAATGGCAAGGGTGAACTGGGGGAGAGGAAAATGAGAGGCAAATGGCAAATGATGTAATGCGAGAGATAAGGGATTGTAATGGGTACTTGGTATGTTGACTTCTGCGCAGACTCCCCGGCAATGGCGCTATAAATCCTTCTTGCTACGTCTTGAGCTTGCGTTGGTTTTCCCCGAAGAGGAGAGGATGATGCAGCAGAGTAGCGTAAGTATTTCCCTCAGTTTTTGAGAACCAAGGTATCAGTCCAGTAGGAGGCCACGCGCAAGTCCCTCGTACCTACACAAAGCAAATAACTCCTCGCAACCAACACGAATAGGGGTTGTCAATCCCTTCACGGTCACTTACGAGAGTGAGATCTGATAGAGATGATAGATAATATTTTCGGTATTTTGGGTATAAAGATGCAAAGTAAAATAAAAGGCAAAGTAAAAAAGCAAAGCAATAATAAAGCGTAGGAAGATTAATATGATGAGGATAGACCCGGGGGCCATAGATTTCACTAGTGGCTTATCTCAAGAGCATAAGTATTTTACGGTGGGTGAACGAATTACTGTTGAGCAATTGATGAATTGAGCATAGTTATGAGAGTATCTAGGTATGATCATGTATATAGGCATCACGTCCGAGACAAGTAGACCGACTCCCGCCTGCATCCACTAGTATTACTCCACTCATCGACCGCTATCCAGCATGCATCTAGAGTATTAAGTTAATGAAAACAGGGTAACGCCTTAAGAAAGATGACATGATGTAGAGGGATAAATTCATGCAATATGATAAAACCCCCATCTTGTTATCCTCGATGGCAACAATAGAATACGTGCATTGCTGCCCCTCATCCTTTGGGAAAGGACACCGCAAGATTGAACCCAAAGCTAAGCACTTCTCCCATTGCAAGAACTACCAATCTAGTTGGCCAAACCAAACGGATAATTCAAAGAGACTTGCAAAGATAACCAATCATACATAAAAGAATTCAGAGAAGATTCAAATATTGCTCATAGATAATCTTGATCATAAACCCACAATTCATCGATCTCAACAAACACACCGCAAAAAGAAGATTACATCGAATAGATCTCCACGATAGAGGGGAAGAACATTGTATTGAGATCCAAAAAGAGAGAAGAAGCCATCTAGGTACTAACTATGGACCCGAAGGTCTGAAGTAAACTACTCACACTTCATCGGAGAGGCTATGATGATGATGTAGAAGCCCTCCATGGTGGATTCCCCTTTCGAGGGAGCTCCGGAATAGGCCCCAAGATGGGATCTCGTGGATACAGAAAGTTGCGGCGGTGGAATTAGGTTTTTGGCTCCGTATCTGATCTGTTGGGGGTATGCAGGTATATATAGGAGGAAGGAGTACGTCGGTGGAGCTTCGGGGGGCCCACGAGGCAGGGGGCGCGCCCTAGGGGGGGGGCGCCCTCCACCCTCATGGCCGCCTCCCTCCTTTCTTGACCGAGGGTCCACGTCTCATGGATCTTATCTGATGATAAAATCACGTTCCCGAAGATTTCATTCCGTTTGGACTCCGTTTGATATTCCGTTTCTTTGAAACACTGAAATAGGCAAAAAGTGGGCTCATTTTGGTGGAAATCAAACCTAGCACTCATTGATCAGTTCAAAGCTATAACAAGATGCAATGTGGGACATGGCAAAAGTGCTCTATTCTGGGATGATATGTGGCACCAATTTGTTCTAAAACACAGGTTTGATCACCTATATTCCTTTGTTAGAGATCCACACACAAGTGTTCAACAAGTGATCAACACTGAATATCTCCAAGATTTATTCCATCTGCCTCTTACTACACAAGCATATGAGGAGTTCCTACAAATGGAAGACATGTGCATTTCTCTAAGACAATCAGAATACTTAGATGCACTGGATACTTGGAGTTACATCTGGGGAAATGAATTCTATTCCTCAATTAAAGCTTATAAAGTGCTAATTGGCCACAAACAAACTCCACCTCACTTCTCATGGATTTGGAAAAGTTCCTGTCAGCCCAAGCACAAAGTCTTTTTCTGGATGCTATTGCATGATAGAGTAAACACAAGGAATCTTTTAAGAAGGAAAAACTTTGAATTGGAAGTCTACAATTGTGCAGTGAGGAATTGTCAACAGGAAGAAACTTTGCACCATCTTTTCTCGGGATGTCCATTTCTTTGTCGAGATCTTTGGGACTTCATCTGCCCTTCAAGAACACCTAACTTGTCAGTTCTGGAGGCATATCAAGACCTCAAAGACAACCTCAATTACCCTTTCTTTATGGAGATTATCATACTGGGATCATGGGCAATCTGGATATCGAGAAACAACAAGATTTTTGAGAATATAACTCCTTCATTTGATGGCTGGAAACACATATTCACTAAGGAGTTAAAGCTTCTCAAGTACAGGATTAAGAAGAAATATGAGTGCAATTCTCTGCTTGGTTGGATTCATGGTTGTAATTATGTAATTATGTATAGTTTTGTTTGTCCTCTAGTTTTCTTAGTCTTTTCTTCTTCTTAGCTGTAGGTTAGTTTTCTTCTTTTGTAGTTCCTCTTCTGTTCTTCTTTTTTTCCCTTTTGTTGGGCTTATCTCAAGCCCACCAGACTTCTCCTGTTTCTTTATTTCTATTAATAAAAGTTGCAATGGGGTGTTTACCCTACTATTTATAGTCAACAAAAGGCAAAAACAACAAATCTGGGCTGGGCCTCCGGTTAATAGGTTAGTCCCAAAAGTAATATAAGAGTGGAAAATAAAGCCCAATATAGTCCAAAACAATAGGTAATATAGCATGGAGCAATCAAAAATTATAGATACGTTGGAGATGTATCAGTTCAAAATGCTAATTCGGGTGGGAGCATATGCCTTATTATGGGCACTCTGGCTATGTATGAATGATTTGGTTTTCGAGGGCAAAAACACCTCTCCTTTGCAGGTTATTTTCCCATGTATGCACTCGCTTCGTATGTGGTCTACGCTACACCGAGCGGAGTATCAACTGCTATTCAAGACGGTGTGTACGCGGTTGGAGCGGGTGGCTAGGGAGGTCTTCACTCAGCATGGGTGGAAGCATAATCTACGGATAGCCGCACCAACTCCTTCGACATAGGCGGACTGTCAGTCCTATATAATCCTACTGTTGCTGATATGTCACCTTTTTTTGTTCTTTCAATTTGCTTTTGTTTGGCTATGTGCATCTTAGTTATGCAGAGGCCGGGTGATGCTCATTATGTTTTGTATCCACTTGATGCTACATTTTGAGTCAATAAAATTGCCCTTTATCGAAAAATCAAACACCGCTTTCTCGATTTTTCGCTGGCTAAAATATTATGGCGCTCAATCATATGGCCTTTAATATCAAACCCACCACACCCCCCCAAAAGTATTCACATGTTTTTCGGGATATGGCTAAATGGAGAAGAAGCAACTACGAGACATATTCGCATAGGAGTATGTGAAGGAAATATACCCTAGAGGCAATAATAGAGTTGTTATTTATATTTCCTTATATCATGATAAATGTTTATTATTCATGCTAGAATTGTATTAACTGAAACTTAGTAGATGTGTGAATACATAGACAAAAAGAGTGTCACTAGTATGCCTCTACTTGACTAGCTCATTGAATCAAAGATGGTTAAGTTTTCCTAGCCATAGACATGAGTTGTCATTTGATTAATAGGATCACACCATTAGAGAATGATGTGATTGACTTGACCCATTCCGTCAGCTTAGCATTTGATCGTTTAGTATATTGCTATTGCTTTCTTCATGACTTATACATGTTCCTATGAGTATGAGATTATGCAACTCCTGAATACCGGAGGAACACTTTGTGTGCTACCAAACGTCACAACGTAACTGGGTGATTATAAAGGTGCTCTACAGGTGTCTCCAATGGTACTTGTTGAGTTGGCATAGATCGAGATTAGGATTTGTCACCCTGATTGTCGGAGAGGTATCTTTGGTCCCTCTCGGTAATGCACATCACTATAAGCCTTGCAAGCAATGTGACTAATGAGTTAGTTGCAGGATGATGCATTACGGAACAAGTAAAGAAACTTGCCGGTAATGAGATTGAACTAGGTATTGAGATAACGACGATCGAATCTCGGGCAAGTAACATACCGATGACAAAGGGACCAACGTATGTTGTTATGCGGTTTGACCGATAAAGATCTTCGTAGAATATGTAGGAGTCAATATGAGCATCTAGGTTCCGTTATTGGTTATTTACCGGAGAAAAGTCTCGGTCATGTCTACATAGTTCTCGAACCCGTAGGGTCCGCACGCTTAACGTTCGGTGACGATCGGTATTGTGAGTTTATGTGTTTTGATGTACCGAAGGTTGTTCGGAGTCCCGGATGAGATTAGAGACATTACGAGGAGTCTCGAAATGTTCGAGACGTAAAGATCGATATATTGTAAGGCTATATTCGGACATTGGAAAGGTTTTGAGTGGTTCGGGTATTTATCAGAGTACCGGAGAGTTACGGGAATTCACCGGGGAGTATATGGGCCTTATTTGGCTTTAGGGGAGAGAGGGGCTGCCTAGGGCAGGCCGCGCGCCCCCAAGGCCTAGTCCGAATTGGACTAGGGGGAGGGGCGGCGCCCCCTCCTTCCTTCTCTTCTCTCTTCCCCTTCCTTCTCTCCTACTCCTACTACATGGAAGGGGGAATCCTACTCCCGGTGGGAGTAGGACTCCCCAGGGCGCGCCATAGTAGAGGGCCGGCCCTCCCCCTCCTCCACTCATTTATATACGGGGGAGGGGGGCACCCCATGGACACACAAGTTGATCAGTTGATCTTTTAGCCATGTGCGGTGCCCCCCTCCACCATAATCCACCTTGGTCATCACTACAAAAAAATACACTTCCGTGATGATACGTGTTTGTCATAGTAGGTCGCGTTTTTTGTCATGCATATACATCCATGACAAATTTATGATGTAATCAAGATAGTCATACCGTGCTTTGTCGAGAAGTGTTCCATGACATTACCAAAATTATCATCACGGAAGTGTCCACTTCCATGACGATAAATCGCGCGTCACAGAAGTGTTTTCGTCAAGGGTGACCGACACTTGACATCCACCGTAACGGAACGCCGTTAAGCTATCGGGTCGGGTTTTGGATCCGATAACCCGTTAACAGTCCCGACCAATGGAAAATTTACACGTGTAAAATTCTTATTGGCCGGACGAAACACGTGTCAGCTCGTCAGTGGGTCAGATAGGCGCCTATGATATGTCGACACGTGCCATGGCCCACCACTGGCCCATTTAGCTTACAAAGGCGGCCCGTTTGACTTGGTCAAAAGTTAACGGCTGGCCCATGAAAAGCTCATTAGGGTCTCTTCGCAAATAGCCCATTTTACGCCCGTTAACTCACGCACCCGTTAGGGCATAAAGGAAAACGCCCAACAACGCCATGTGGGCCGTCAATATAACACCAGCTATCGGTGTCAAAACCGCGGATCTCGAGTAGGGGTCCCGAACTGTGAGTCTGGGCGGATGGTAACATGAGACAAGGGACACAATGTTTTTACCAGTGTTCGCCCTCTCGATGGAGGTAATACCCTACCCTGCTTGATTAATATTCATGATATGGGTAGTACAAGAGTAGATCTACCACGAGATCGAGAGGCTAAACCCTAGAAGCTAGCCTATGGTATGATTGTTGTTCGTCCTACGGACTAAAACCCTCCGGTTTATATAGACACCGGATAGGGTTAGGGTTACACAGAGTCGGTTACAATGGTAGGAGATCTACATATCCGTATCGCCAAGCTTGCCTTCCACACCAAGGAAAGTCCTATCCGGACAAGGGACGAAGTCTTCAATCTTGTATCTTCATAGTCTTGGAGTCCGGCCAAAGATGATAGTTCGGCTATCCAGACACCCCCGAGCCCAGGACTCCCTCAGTAGCCCCTGAACCAGGCTTCAACGACGGCGAGTCCGGCGCGCATATTGCCTTCGGCATTGCAAGGCGGATTCCTCCTCCGAATACTTCATAGAAGGTTTTGAACACAAGGATAGTGTCCGGCTCTGCAAAACAAGTTCCACATACCACCGTAGAGAGAATAACTTTTGCACAGATCTGCTGACGTATTCCGCGGCGTGACACCACACCACGGCCAAGCCTTTATTCGAATCGTTTTTTACTGTTCCACCTTAGCGCGTTCAGCGAGGAGGTTTCCTTGACACGTATTATCAAAGCATAGATAGTGCCCCCTTATTCCAGGATTCCCATCAATACGGACGTGGGTAACCCATCCACGCCATTGATTACGGCGCTTGGGAGATAAGCGAGTTTTACCAGGCTGGCGGGGGACGCATAGCTTCGCCCGTCCATATAAGGGGATAAGGATCCACCTTTTCACCCACGCCTTCTTCCTCCTTTGCTCATCCATTTCCGCGCAACTTTCGAGCTCCAGCGCCCAAGTCCGCACATCCCACCTCAACCTTCTCCAACTATGTCCGGAGCGGAGGCAGGTGGATGGCCTCCTCCGTCACGGAGGGGCACGTCCAAAGCTGCGGGAGGCCGGATACTTGTCCGCGACATCAGCTGTCGGCTCCCCAACAAGGGCAGCTCGTCCCACCCCAGGCCCCATGAGAGGGTGGTGTTCTCACCCACTTCCTCCGCGGACTAGGTTTTCCACTTCACCCATTTGTCCGGGGGCTCATGTT
>JAHIAM010005308.1:0-43799 GCA_021605205.1 Aegilops longissima
TTAAGCGAAGATGCCTGGTCCCAAGGCGTGATCAACATCACGGGCAATCGGAAAAAGCGGAAAAGTGCTTCGAGAAAGGCTCTAAGATCGCCGATGCTCGATTAGCGATGGTAGAGCTACAAGAATATCGAAAACTGCAGATCCGAGTGATTTGTTGCGAGCTAAGAAGCCGCTTCTGGTCGACATTCGGTCGTGGCGAGGCGAAAGAGGTTCACATTCACCGGCCCGATCCCAGCTGCTCCAACCAACATCTCAACAACACTCGACTCAAAATAGGAAGAAGCTCTCATCCGGTTCCTCCGTGAGCTGGGACATCTTCATGGAAACCTGGCGACATGTCGGGTGTTCGAGGGGCTGGCTGAGCATCGCCTCTGAGTATACCCAAAATTCAAACCAGTTAAAGAGTATCTTGGTCCGCCGTCCGGAAGAAAGGCCATTGGCAGAGTTCATCGAGAGATCTACCACTCGAGTGGCTCGCCAGCGTTGTCATGGTCCCCAAGAAGGACAGTCGTTAGCATGTGCGCATTTCAAGCATATCAATGGGCCTGCCGAAGATCATTCCCTCTTCCTGCGCATCGACGAATGGTGACTCAACTGCGGGATCACGAGAGTTGTCTTTCTTGAGGCGCCTATTCCGGGTACCATCGAGATCCGTCTGTATGGACCCGATGAGATAAAAGCAATTCATCACTCCGTTCCGGGTGCTTGTTGTTATCCACCATGCCATTCGGTCTTAAGAATGCGGGCCACATTCATGAGGATGATTCGAAGTGTTTGCTCACTCAAATCAGTCGGATGTGGAAGCATACATGGATGATATAGTGGGTCGAGAGTCCGCGAAGGGTTCCGAGCACCATTGGTGACCTTGCTTTGAAATTTGCCAATCTCAGGAGGTATGATATCAAGCAATCCATCAAAGTGTACATTTGGAGTTCTGGTGGAAAGTTACCGGTTTTCTCGTTTCCGGCGAGGAATCGATGCTAACCAGAAAAGGTTGGCACCATACTCGAATGGCGCCACAATGCGTGTGCGATGTCGAGAAACTTCTTGGATGCTTGGCAGCTTTAAGTCGATTCATCTCTCGCCTCGGTGAAAAGGCATTGCCTCTTTCTGGCGATGAAGAAAGTCGAGACAAAGTTGAGTGGACTCTAGAAGCTGATGCAGCGTTAAAGGAAGCTCAAAGCTCTGCTCTCCACCCACCGGTGCTTGCTGCTCCAATCAGCAAGGAGCCTTTGCTTCTTTACATTGCAGCCCTTTGGACAAGTCGTCGATTACCGTACTTACGGTCGGCGGGAAGAAGAAGAAAAGCTTTCCAAGTTCAGCACCCGGTTTATTATCTTTAAAATCTTGACCCGTCAAAGCAAAGATATCCTCATTATCGAAGCTTGTTTATGGGATCTATATGACCACGAAGAAGGTTGCTCATTATTTCTCACGATCATTCCATTCTGATAAATCGTGACGCCCTTTGTCGGAAATTCTTCATAACAGATGATACAGCAACGGTCGAGTGGCAAAATGGGCGATTGAACTCCTTCCCTTGATATCAAATTCGAGGCAAAAGCCATCAAGTCCCAAGCAATAGCAGATTTCCTCGCCGAGTGGACTGAACAGCAACTTCGACTCAAGTTCACTCGAAACAACTGGACTATGTTCTTTGATGGTTCCAAGATGTTGAAACGGTTACAGTGCGGGGAGTTGTATTGGTTTCCCCAGGAGATAGGCTCAAGTATGTTCTCGATTCACTTTGATTCTTCCAACAACGAAGCAGAATATGAAGCACTCCTGTATGGGTTGCGCATGGCCATTTCACTCGGCGTCCAATCTAGCCTTATGGTTTATAGCGACTCAGATCTGATTGTTAATCAAGTGATGAAGGAGTGGGATGTCGAAGCCCAGCTATGACGGAGTTATTGCAATGCCGGTGAGAAAGCTGGAGAAGAAGTTCGAGGGTTAGAGCTTCATCATATACCCGATTGAAAAATCAAGCTACGGATGATTTGGCGAAGATAGGGTCAAGAGGAAGCCATTCCCGGTGATGTATTTTAGAACACATTCATATTCCATCGGTTGGGGAGGATCCTTTCACGAGAAGAAGCCCCGTACAAAAAGTGCCAATGATCAGGTGAAGTTGAGGTCGGCCGCTAGTGGTACGACCTAATTATGGACGTTGTGGTCATCACTCCCATTGGACGAGTGCATTACATCGCATATATCCTTAGGAAAGAGCTCCCGGAAGAAGCGAAGAAGGGAGCTCGGACGGATCGTCCAAATCGATCCAAGGCCTTTCTGATAATCAAAGGGACAATTATACGGAGAAAAGCCTTGTTGGAGTCGGCGAGAAGTATCACGCGGAAGAAGGTCAGATAATTCTTGAGGATATCCACTCGGGGACCTGTGGCCATCATGCGTCCTCTCGGACCATTGGCTAAAGCATACTGCGAGCGGGATTTTCTTGCGAAAACTAATGAAATGGCAAAGAAATAGTTGACAAGTGTGAAGGATGTAGGTTCTATTCCAACATGTCGCACCAGCCAACCTCAGCTTTGAAGACCATTCCTCGTTTGGCCCTGCGTTTGGGGATTGGACATGATTGGACCGTTGAGGACTGGCAAGCGGCTTCACTCATTTGCTAGTAGCATCGACAAGATCACCAAGTGGATCGGCCAAGCCCATCAAGAACCTCGATGCATGCACTATCAGCTTCATCGGAGAGTTGATATTCAGATATGGAGTTCCGCATAGCATCATCAACCGACAATGGGTCGAACTCGATAATGACAAGTTCAAAGCCTTACTGCGCCTCTCAAGGCACGCGGGTCGACTATGCTTCAAGTGGCTCATCCTCGATCGAATGGACAAGCGAGCAGCAAAGCGGCCTCATTCTCAAAGGGTTGAAACCTCGTTGATGCGTGATCTCAAACACGCAGCCGGAGCTTGGGTGCGACGAACTTCCATCAGTTCTCTGGGGATTGAGGACCACTCCCTAATCGGCTCGATGGGAGAACTCCATTCTTCCTGGTTTATGGAGCTGAAGCGGTTCACGCCGAAAGTGACCTGCTTCACAATGCGCCTCGAGTCGAGCTATACTCTGAAGAGGAGAAGCAGAACAAGCTTGACAAGATGTCATCGACCTCTTGGAAGAGGAAAGAGAGATGGCCTTGATCCGCTCGACTATCTATCAGCAAGATTTGGCGTCGATTCCATGCAGTAAATGTGAAGAGTCGAGCCTTCCAAGAGGGAGATTTGGTCCTCCGAGTGGATCAATGTGAAACCACAAGCTTGCTCCCACTTGGGAAGGTCCCTTCATCGTCACAAGAGTCCTCAACTATGCAGGCATATCATCTCTACAGCGTTGATCGCCGGATCGACGAGCCTCGAGCTTGAACGCAGAGCTGCCCGCCCCTTTTACTTACAAACTCATTCGGTTGAGATGTAATAAAAATACTTTTGTAGTTTGTTTATCTAAGACAAGAATGTTATAATTTTCCCAAGTGATTGATATTGCTTTTTGTTGGAATTTCCCTAGTGGGTGGCTTAGTCTTGAATCCGATTCCCTAAGTTTGTAAAAAAATCCTTTCCGAAAAGTCAGGCAGGTCTCTCACTCGGGGAAGCTTAGTCGGATCCGCTCGCCTAAGTATTCAAAATCCTCTTGAGTATGCGAGCCAGCCTCCCACTCGGAGGCTTAGCTGCAGTCCAAGTACTGCGCCTAAGTATCCAAAATCCCACCGAGTGGCGCAGCCAGCCTCCCACTCGGAGGCTTAGCTGCAGATCCAAGTACTGCCTAAGTATCCAAAATCCTACCGAGTGGCGAGCCAGCCTCCCACTCGGGAGGCTTAGCTGCAGATCCAAGAACTGCGCCTAAGTATCCAAAATCCTACCGAGTGAGCGAGCCAGCCTCCCACCTGGAGGCTTAGCTGCAGTCCAAGTACTGCGCTAAGTATCCAAAATCCTACCGAGTACAGAGCCAGCCTCTCCCACGGGGAGGCTGCAGCTGTAGTCCAAGTACTGCGCCTAAGTATCCAAAATCCCACCGAGTGGCGAGCCAGCCTCACCTGGGAGGCTTAGCCACAGCCGGTTTCGCCAAGCATGGAAATCACCGAGTGGAGAGCAAACCTCTCACCTGAGGCTTAGCTGCAGCCTGCTGTCGCCTAAGCATAGAATCCTACCGAGTGGAGAGCAAACCTCTCACTGGGGCTTAGCTGCAGCCTGTTGCTCGCCTAAGTAATAGAACTCACCGAGTGGAGAGCAAACCTCACTGGGGCTTAGCTGCAGCCTAGTGTTCGCCAAGTAATAAAAATCCTACCTAGTAGAGAGCAAACCTCCCACTGGGGCTTAGCTGCAGCCCAACTCCGCCAAGTAAGGAATTCATCCAACACGCAAGGACGACGAGGTGCAGGTCGATCACTACCTCCTCCTTCTTCGAGCTTCGCCACAAGTACAACGTAAGGTCCATCCCAATCCGCAAGGACGACGAGGTGTGTCGATCGCTACCTCCTCTTCGAGCTTCGCCACAAGTACAACGTGCGGTCCATCCCAATCCATAAGGACGACGAGGTGCAGGTCATTGCTACATCCTCCTTGAGACTTCGCCACAAGTACAGCGTGTGGTTCGTCCCAATCCGTGGGGCGACAAGGTCGATCGCGATCTGTGTTCCATCTCTACTGCGAGGATAGATGAAGAACAAGTCATTGGAATTTCAGCGGAATATCTTCGAATGAGAATAAAATTCTCTCAAAGGCAAACAAAGCATGTTAAAGGAAAAATCAAGTTCGGATAAGCGTCCTCACGGATCCAAAGGTGCTCGAGGCGTTAAGCACATTAAAGTTATCGATTCTGAAACCACTCGGCATTCGAGGCAAATTTAAAGTGGGACTTAGAAGTTTTTACTCCTCCGTGGAGGCTGGAAGGTGCAACAAATTGGTGAGGTCGATCCGTCGGCAATCGGGTAGCGGCAGCGATGAAAGTCTCCATGAAAGATCTGAAGTCGTGCTTCCTGGTATTGGCAACCTTGAGAGACACCAGCTTGTCCTCTGCGCCTTTTGCAAAGTGACACCAACCGAGATAAAGCAACATCAAAGCACCACACGCAAGAGACTACTCTTCCATTCTTGCACTCGACTTGAATCTCATTCAGTCGAAGTCTATCCGTGATAATCGCAATCTCAGTCGGAAAGATAACCATCGCGCTAGTGTCACGCCTAATATGCGCCCTATCCAAAAGGAACTCGACGGTCCCACCAAGGATAGACCCAAGATATTGAAGCGCTTTTGCAAGGTGGATATCATTACATCAACATTACATAATAGATGGGGATACATACACAAGGCACAAATGCCACAAGAATACAACAACATCATAAACAAGATCAACATCCGACTACTGGATGAAACATGAAACAAACTCAAACAATATCCACCTCGCTAGCCTGTGCTGCCGAACCCGAACCTATCCTCGATCGAAGAAGAAGCAAGAAGAGAACTCAACACAAGCAAACATCGCCTCAGATCATGATCATCGCACAACCTGTACCTGGAATGGTGGTGTAGTGTCTGTGGAGCCACGAGGACTCAAACAATCCCATTACCATGGGTATCAAGACTAGCAAAGCTTAAAGGGAAAGGAAGGGGTAAAGTGGTGAGGTTGCAGCAGCGACTAAGCATATATGGTGGCTAACATAACGTAAATGAGAGCGAGAAGAGAAACAAAGGAACGGTCGTCAACTAGTAATGATCAAGAAGTGATCACGAACTCCTACTTACGTCAAACATAACCCGAAAACCGTGTTCTCCTCTCGATCAACCTCGAAAGAGACACTCACGGTTACACACACGGTTGGTGTATTTTAGAAGAGTTTGCTTCAAGTTTACTACAACCGGGATTAACAAATTCCATCGCCACATAACCGCGGGCACGCGGCTCTAAAGTTTATACCCGCGAGGGTGTCCCAACTTAGCCCATGATAAGCTCTCGCGATCAACGAAGGATATTCCTTCTCCGTGAAGACCCGATCAGTCTCGAATCCGGCTACAAGACATTTCGACAAAGAATAAAACAAGACCAGCAAAGCCGCCCGATGCTGCCGAAACAATCCCGATAGGAGCTGCACATATCTTGTTCTCGAGGCAACACGGATGAGAGACATCCTACTGAGTAAAACCAATCCTCAAGTTGCCTCTCAAGGTGGCCCGCAGTATTCTCGGTTTGAACCAGCACTTAGAGAAAACCTTGCCCGGGGCTAAATAAAGATGACCCTCGAGGAGACGACTCCCAAAGGAAAAGTAGGTGGTGGTGAGGCAAATGGTAAAACCAATGTTGGGCCTTCTTTGGAAAAGTCTTATTCAAAGCGAATCGTCAAGGGGGTCCCATAAATCACCCGACAGCGTTAGGGACGCAAAATCCGGGAACATAATACCGATATGACGGAAACTAGGGCGCAAGAGTGGAACAAAACACAGGGCATAAGGCCGAGCCTTCCACCCTTTACCAAGTATATAGATGCATTAATTAAATAAGATATGTTGATATATCCTAACAAGTAAACATGTTCCAACAAGGAACAACATCTCCATGTTCCAACAAGGAACAAACTTCATCTTCACCTGCAACTAACAACGCTATAAGAGGGGCTGAGCAAAGCGGTAACATAGCCAAACAACGGTTTGCTAGGAAGGGTGACAAAGGTTAGAGGCTGACATGGCAATTTGGGATGGCTTGATAAGCAGGTAATAGGTAGCGCAGCATAGCGATAGAAACGAAGCAACTAGCATAGCAATGATAGTAGTGAGATCCAGAGTAGCGGTCATCTTGCCTGAAATCCCATAAGGAAGAAGAACGAGTCCATGAAGAAGACGAGCGGATGAAGCCAGAACCAAGCGTGAGCGAGCGAATCCTCACGATCGAACTAAACAGGAACTAACAAGAAGAAGCACACAACATAGTAAACACACCACACATGAACAAGACATGATGCACAACCAAGCATGATGCATGACAAAGCTACATGAAGCTACTCATGGCAAGAGATGATGCAAACAAGAGCAACACATCAAAGCAAGTTTAAATGAGGCGGAACAACATATAACAATTCCGGTAAGTCCTCATATGCAAATTTCGAAATTGGTCCAGATCTGAATAAACATTATGTTCAAGTTGTTAAACAGCAAGTTAAGATGCACCATGATGATCTACAAAAATCTAGTCAAGTTACATATAAAGTTCATTAGATTCGAGACTACTGCCTAGAAGATATGAGCAAAACAAGTTAAACATGGCATTGATGCAAAATGCATACAAACATCAAGCAAACACCTCAAAACAAGGATGCAACATGATAATATGAAACTACATGCAAAATCAAGCAAGTTTCATATAGAGCACACTCAAAACGCAGACAGCAGTTCAACACATACACACTATACAAGTTATAGCAACAATCTGTCCAAAACAGCAACTAGGCATATTGCAAGCATCAAAACAACATGCTACAGGACCTCAACATAATAACAAAAGGCATGGGCATGATGTACAGGTAAAGCATGACAAAACATGAACACTGAGCTATCTCCAGAAATCACTAGAACATGCTCAAAAACACATGGCAAGATTGCAAATAATAACAGTTTCATACTTATCAGAAATAACATCAAAGTTGCAATGTTTAGAGCTATCAAACAACATGCTACAGGAACTTATCATGGCAAACAAAGGCATGGCATGAATCTACTAATGCATAGAACAAAAGTCCTTAGTGACCATAAGCCAAAAGGATCAGAAAATATGATGGCACCCATGTAAACATAGCAAGTTATATTACAGATTCATACATGGCAGGAACAAAAATAAGTAGGCATGTTGGTGAGCTTGAACCACTCACCACAAAGCAATACATGGCATGGCAAGGCAACCAACAGTAAGAAGACATGGCATAGAAGCTATACATGGCAAGAACAACATCATAGCATGCAAGGATCAACTACAACAACCTTGGCAAAATTGAATAACATGTAAACAACTCTGCCAGAAACATTTTATAGCAAAAGTAGAGCTCGATTGACTCAAGCTATGGCACTCCATAATTGCAAACAAGGGCATGGATGGATATAGAATAACCATATGTTCAAAACATCCTTACTGAAGTATCTCAAAATAAGCATGGATCTCTCTGTAGCATCAAGTTTACATGGCATAAAAATATCAAGAAAGCAGGGCTGAAATCAGCAACATCATGAAGCCTAGTTTGCATGCTTGTGCTAGTCACCACAGAGATCACAAAAATACATGGCATACACCCTGTAAAGATGGCATGGCATATTACAAAACACATGTAGGACTCAAGTTCATAGGATGCACACACAATCATGGCAAAAATGACAAAAGTGCATGTTACGATAAGAATCTGAAACTAACATCACATAGCACTCTTCCAACAGCATTTCGGGCATCAAGATGAGCTCAAATGAAAATGATGCAATGAGATGAAATGATGTACTCATCGAGGCGAACAATTTGACATATTACACGCACAAACGCAGCTACGGATGCAGAGATACAATGATGCGATAGAAAATAACAAAATATCGAGGACTTAGCGAAAACGGGAGGGGGAGAAAGTCAACCTTGCGGGAGCACATGAGCCGAGGCCGATCCAGAGCTCTCATAGGAGCTAGGCGGATCCGTCGAGGAGGAGGCGGAGGCGTCGGGCCGCTGGCCAGGGATGAGGCGGAGGCGCGCCCGGGAGGCTGGCCCGGACGCCAGCCAGGCGACACAGCGCGGCGCAGCGAGGAGGCGCGGGCGGAGGCAGGCAGTGAAGCTTGGGCGGGGAGGCGCGGAGACGCCGGGCGGCGTCCTTGGCGGGCGGCGCTGTGCGGGGCGCGAAGCGGCAGTGGGGTCGGGCGGAGCGCGGCCGACCGACCCGGGCCGGCCGCAGGCCTTGCGACAGAGCGCGCTGTGAAGCGCGTATGGTGCGCGCTGCGACAGCGGGCGATCCCAGGCTTGCCGGGTTCGGAAGACATGGTGGGCCAGCGGAGCCCGTGGCGTGTGCGTGCGCGCGAAGTACACGGCAGCCCGGTTGGGTGCTGGCGCGGCGGAGGCAACGTCATTCGTAGAAGTGGACATGTGCGTGGTAGCGGGAAGTTTTTAGGGTTCGGGGATTGAGTGTCATTTTTTGGAGGGATGTGTTTATATAGGTAGAGGGAGCTAGGAGAGTCCAAATGAGGTGCGGTTTTAGGCCACGCGATCGTGGATCGAGCGCACCGAGGATATGGAGGGAGTTAGATGGGTTTTGAGCCACTTTGAAAGGGTGTTGGGCTGCAAAGAGAAAGAGGGGTTTACTTGTTACTCAGTTAACTGTTGGAGTACCAAACGACCTCCAAATGACCTCAACTTGACAAGGCGGTTCTACCGGTGCTATATACTAAGGCCACTTGACAAACCTCGGGCCATTCCGAGAAAGTTTAACACCCGCATACCGAAAAGAGGTAAAAAGGGCGCCGGAGACATAGGAGTGCCGGATTGCAAAACGGACAACGGGAAAATGCTCGGATGCATGAGGCGAACACGTATGCAAACCGCGATGCACATGATGACATGATATGAAATGCAGATGATGACATGGAAAAGTGCAACACGCAAGCACACATGACATGGCACACGGCGAATAAGCTGGCGGACACTGGCGCGCCGAATCCGGGCGTTACAACACTCCTCCACTAACAAAAGAGATCTCGTCCCGAGATCTTAGGACCGAGATGGAAGAGAAAAGGATGAGGTGAAACAAGAAACGCAAGAAAGAAGAGGCAAAGAATCGAGAGCATTTTGAGAAGAAGAGAGAAAGCAGCAAGAATGACGAGAATTGAAAGCTCACGGAATCAGATAGACTATGAAACCTACCTGTTCTAACGGAGTGGTTAGAATGAGAAAGAAGCGTAATAAGACTGAAAGGATTTAGGCAGCACACCCGGTTGAACAAGGAAGAAGATTGGAACTGAGTTTGACAAAATGGAGCGATAGTTGATTTAGGAGGAACAACACAATGTGTTGGGGATATAACTCACGAAGGTGTAAACGCATTCTGGGCGGGCCAAGCATTTCTATTCTGTGATCAGGGCCACGGAGGAGGCCCAAAGCCCGCAGGCGGATTAGGATCCCATCCTCATAAAACCGCTTTTAGTATTGTAACCTAGATTGTAAGATAAGAAAAGACAACCGAGCTGGGACACTTGTATGAGCCGGATCGGGACTGCAGAGACCGCAAAGGCGTCAACCGTGTATATAAGGGGACGACCCAAGTGAAAGTCAAGGACAGAGAATTCAAAGGCTAAAGCGAAGCTATTGCTCCCTAATCGCCAAATCACATCAATCCCATCACTGTCGGGCGTGAGGCTTTTTACCTTCATCGAAGAGGCAGAACGAGTATAACTCCGTGTCTTGTGTCCGCTTTAACTGCCCTCTAGGTTAACCCGTCACGATGGCCCTCGACTAAGTCCTTTCATGAGGACATCTGCAGTGACAATTCCATTTGATTTAGGCCCACCGTGGGGCTATCATGCGATGGTTTGATGATCTTAGAGGGCAGGTTCGAAGGACTCGAAGGCTATCTTTGTAAGGTGGGATGACTAAGAGTCGTCATGACAAGCTCTAATCGGCGATCTCGAACTGGGGCCCGAGGCCGGGTTCGGTTGAAGTCTGGATCTAGGGTCCCCTTGCGGCTCTACGTGTTCATCGGCAAGATCCCCGAGCAGGGGCACTGGGCGGACATCTGGCAATACCTCATCGAGCAGCCAGCTCGGCGGGCGAAGAAGAGTCCTGCCACAGCTAAACCGTGGCGGTCGGCGTGTTTTTAAATGGGGAGTCGTCCACAACGGAGACTACGAGGACGGATCAGCATCTGGCGGCGACAACCGTTGTCTACTCTGGCGGCGCAGTCGTCGGTCCAGAGACCTTGAGTCTGTATCAGCCGCAAGATGGCCGGATCGGGCTGTTCAAAGCGGTGAGAGTATTCGGACCCTTCGATCTACCCAACTTGGTTGGGATCTTCATGGCCGTCAATGCATGGCGGCGCTTCACTTGACCATGGCGCCCACAGTCGCCGGTTCAACAAGCAGTGATGGCAGCAGGGGAAGGAGGCCCCAATGTCTCGCGGCAGCTCAAGTTTTTCGAGCTTTTTGACGCATTGGTTGTGCTCATGGCGAGAGGCCAATCCGCCGGATCGAGACCTACTGGCGGAGATTGCAAAGAGTGAGAAAAGATCACTAAAGCTAAGCAGACTGGCGGCAGCATGGACGTGAGGATGGCGGCAGGCAGGCGCCGCTTTGGATGCATGAGCTTATAGGCTCATCTTTGGATCGTGAGCGCGTCACATGAAGTCATGAAAAGGAATGCAGGTCCCGTTTACCTTGGTTTTCGAGGGAAGAGCTTTCAATACCCGAGGCAGGGACCGATGTCTCGCCGATGTGGTAAACGGAAGCAGCACCTAGGACGGCGCACCGAATTCAGCCCGTGTGATAGATCTGCCTCGCCATCATCACCGCGGCGCCCAGGCTGTCAGAGGAACACCTCCGGGTCACTACTCCAACCCGATGGATAACCTTGTGGCGGCTGCGGCTTGCGGTTGGGCGATTCAATTGAAAGCGATTCACCACGAAGCGGTAGAGACCGCCGGGTTAAGAGGCTCCTTAGGGCGGCACAGCTCGGCGGGAAGCGTATTCATCGATCGGGATCGGATCCTCCACCCCCCCATGGAGCGGAGCTATAAGCCGACGCGTCGACCAGAACCGGCCCGTGTCAAGCAATGCTAGTGGTCCGCCCTCGCGGCAACAACCCGCCGCGGTGGCTTGAAGATGCTCAAGTGGTAGTGGACGGCGCGCCAGGAACACGTGGGGAGGTTGAGTTAAGCGGCATGTTGAGGATCATCGGCTCGCGCCGGTTCGTCAGACCATCTTGAACCAGGGTCACGTCTGGCTCTTTGGGGGTGCCTTGCCTCGTCCCGCTTCTGCACGCGTCGTCGTTTGCCCAAGGACTTCAAGGGGCCATAAGGTGCCCAATTATCTTGCCGATTTGGCTCGAAGCATGGATAGAAAGCTATGAGATGGCCATGGAGATCTTTGGATGTGGATGAAGCGGCGTGTGCGTAAGTATTTCACAATGATGTTGGAAGAGTGCGGCTGGACTTGGTTGAAGAATTTGCCGTAACTCGATCAGTTCATGGACCCGATTCTGCGAACCGGTTCATTCAAAATTTCAAAGACACTATAAGTGCCCATATGCATGGTGGATTTGGCGGCTTGTGTCGGCGGAGGAGAATCCACAACCCATTGGGTGCGCTGCGTTTGGAAGTTTTACATTCTTGAGACCGGATCAACCCCTGATTCCGCGATCTTGACCTTGGAAGCCAATTGCCCGGGATCGAGCCGTTGAAATTGGGTCGGGTGGCATGAAGCGTTTTGCAATGACATGGGCACTCTAATGGGCGTTTTGGTAAAATATGTTGATTACGATAGTACCAAGGATCCCGAATGCGAGGATGACGAAGTGGGGAAGGAAAACAGTAATAGCAACTCAGAGGCCGCGCAATGCATCATTCGCGGGCAATGGAGGGAACAAGCGTAAAGCGAGCGGTAACATGGGCTTTGGCCAACACCGGTAGCGAGGACAAGGGTCAGTGGCGCAAGGGTAAACAATCAAACCGGGGCGGTCACAATCCGGATCGTCAGAATTACATATTGAATCAACCTTGTCCGAAGCATGGGATGAAGGAGGCACTGACCAAACCACCTTTGGAAGGATTGTTATATTATCACGAGGAGTTCAAAACTCTAACTCTTTCCGGTATGATCGGGGGCAAAAGCGGCGGTTCGTGGTCCGCCCGCCGTTTCTGGTGGAGGAATTCTGGCCGGGAGGTTAGGTCGTAATCCGGTGGAAGCGCAATCGTCGGAATAATCGAGTGTCGTAACAATCGAACAATCGAGAACCAAGGGGCTACAATCAATAGTAGCAGTGTCGGGTTACCAAAAGTAACCCAAAGCAGATTGAATGGTGGATGCGATACCACGTTTTACCACCACTTGGACGAGACGAGACCGAAAACTTGAGCGGGCGGTCGGTGTTGTTGAACGAGGCTGCGCGCATTACCTCGCTGAGTCGAGGCAACCTATCGTGTGTGGGAGGAGAGGACCATCCTCCCCGGGTTTACAATCCGGTCAGTTAGCCCAGTGGTGGCACCTCGGTAGGAGGATACAAGTTTACCAAGGTGCTTATGGATGGAGGAAGCAGCATCAACATCACATGCTATGAGACCTTCAGTGATATGGGGTTAGCGGATAGGCATCTTAGGCCATCGGCCTGGTGTTTCACGGTGTGGTGCACAGCAAGTCGGCATACCGGTCGGTAAGATAGCTGGAGGTGACTTTTGGGGATGAACATGACTCGGATCGGAAACATTGGCGTTTGAGGTGGTGAAAATTCAAAGTCCTTACCACGCCCTCTTTGGGCGGCGGCTTATGCTAAGTTTATGGCCTGCACCATTATGTTTACTTGCAGCTGAAAATGCTTGGGTCACAAAGGCGATAGCGGTTCATGGGAAACGCCGCATCGCATTTGGAGTCTTGAGGAAGGTGATGCAGCTTCTGTGAGTCGGTTTGTGCCCTTTGAAGAGCTAAAGTATTATAAAGACAATGTTGATCCGGCGGATATGACCCCTTTGAAGAAGCCAACTCTGAGCACGATCCGGACTTGAAGTTCAAATCGGTGGTAGAGAGCGAAGCTTGTTGATTTTGTGCGGCGATTCGTCCAAGCGAGTTCACCATCGGTGCCAACTTGGATCCTAAATAGGAAAGCGCGCTCGCCGAGTTCATCCGTGAGAATCGGGACATTTTGCATGGAAGCCTTGACATGCCGGTGTCTGAGGAACTTCGTGAGCACACTCTTAATGTTGACCCAAAATCTGACCGTTAAAGCGGTTTCTTGCGCGGTTTAATGAGGAAAAGCGCAAAGGCCATTGGAGAGGAAGTTGCTAGGCTCTTAGCGGCGGGGTTTATCGTCAAAGTCTTTCATCGAGTGGCTTGCCAATCCGGTGTTGGTCCTTAAGAAGAATGGCAATTGGCGCATGTGTGTGATTACGAGATCTTAACAAAAGCCTGTCGGCGAGATCCTTCGCCTCCCCGCATTGACCAGATTAATGATGCTCACGGCGGGTTGTGGCGTTTGAGCTTTTGGATCGTATTCGGTTATCATCAGTTAAGATGGCGGTTAAGACCGAGAGAAAGGCGGCGTTTATCACCCTTTTGGGCCTTACGCTATGTATCTATGCCTTTTGGACTCAAGAGCGCCCAAGCGACTTATCGACATTGCGTTCAGAATTGCTTGCCGCGAACAGATCGGCCGTAGCGTGCATGCTTATGTGGATGATATCGTGGTTAAGTCAAGGAAGAAAAACCTTGATTGAGGATCTAAAAAGAAACCTTTGACAACTTGCGGGTGTACAAGATGATGCTCAACCCGGCCAAGTCGTCTTTGGTGTTCAGCGGAGCAAGTTATTGGGTTTCTCGTGTCCAACAAGGGATCGAAGCTAATCCGGGAAAAATTACGGCTATCACCTCCTTGGCTAAGCCAAAGTGCATCAATGGCGTCCAGCGTTTGGCGGGCGGATTACTGCGCTAAGCGGTTTATCGGCCGCCCTAAGCGAGAAGGCCATTCCTTTGTACGCGGATGTTGAAGAAAAGCGGATCGGTTTATGCAGGTTGCTTGTTGATGAAGCATTGGAGATTTGAAGCGGATTGGCCATTAACCGCGGTTCTAGCCGCCCCATTGACAAAAACGGCGCTGTTATATATTCTTTGCTAATGCGGGGCGATTAAGCGTGGCTACTCGTGGTGGAAGCGGAAGGGGCAGAAGGAGTATCCGGTTCAACGGCGGTTTATTACATCAGCGAGTCCTCATTGAGTCTAGCGAGATATCCACATTGGCGAAATTTGGTATCACGGGGTTTTATGGCCGGCGAAGCTAAAGCAATATTTCGAGGGCACCCCATCACGGTGGTCGATTCGGCTCCCTTAGGTGACATCATCTCTGAGCAAGGAGGCGGCCGGCGGATTGCTAAGTGGGCCATAATTTGAGGCCTTGCGGTTTAAGGTATGTGCCTCAGACGGCGGTAAAATCTCAGAGCACTTGTGGATTTTATTAATGATTGGACCGGAGTTGCAAGCGCTGAAAAGCCGGATCATACCTATTTGACCATCCACTTTGATGGGTCCGAGCAATTGGAGGGCTCGAAGAGTCGTATTAACTTCCAGCGAGGTGACAAGTTCATTACGTTCTCCGCTTGATGTTCCCTTGTACTAACAATGCATTGAGTATGAAGCTTTGCTCCATGGTCTCCGGACGGCTAAAATGAATCTTAGCGGGTTAAATGCTTTGGTGACTTCGGACTTGGTGGCCAAAGCAAGGCTCGTGTACTTAGATTCCAAAAGATCCACTCATGGCTGCGCTACCGTCGGGAGGTGGATGTTGTTGCGGGGCATTTAAAGGATGTCGAATTGGACCATGTGGATCGTCGGAAGAAGCGGTGATGCTTTAAGCGGCTGGGCTCTCAACGTAAACGGTCCATAGCGTCTTCCTTGATGTCTTGCACAATCCATCGGTTAAGCTTCAGATGAAGTTGATTTGGCTATCCCCGATCCGAAGGCTCAATTGGTGGCGGCCTTGCATGTCATTCGGGATTGACGCTCCCTTATTTGGCATACATGAACCAGGCGAAGTTACGGAAAGATGAGACGTTGGTCTGACATAGTTCAATGGTCCAAGTCTATGTCCATTGTTAATGGCGAAGTTGCACCATTGCAAGTGGTGTCAGGGCATTTCAGCATACAGTGTCCCCTGAAGAGGCTGTGTGAGATATTGCGAGAGATCCATGAAGGGGATTTGTGGTCACCACGGTTCAAAGTCCCAGGCCAAAGCGCTCCGCCATGGTTTCTATTGGTTGATCGCCCATGCCGATGCACGTAAGATCTGGCCGAGCGATGTGATGGTTGCCAAAAGTTTTCAGACGCAGCTCATGTACCGCCCAAGAATTGAGGATGATTCCAATTACTTGGCCGCTTTGCACTTGGGGCTGGATATGGTCGGACCTTTCAAAAGGTCCAAGGATAAGAAAACCCACTGCTGGTGGCGGCCGATAAATTTACAAAGTGGGTGGAAGCGAGCTCATTAGCAAGTGTGATGCGGCTACGGCAGTTCGCCTTCATCAAAAAGGTGATTTTCCGTTTGGGTTTCACACCGTATCATCACGGATAATGGCACCAATTTGTCCAAGGGAGTCATGAAGGAGTTTTGTGGAACCAGAGCACATCCGCTTGACGTTTCTTCAAGGCCCACCAGCGATCCAATGGTCAAGCGGAACGGCTAATCAGAGATCTTGAAGGTATCAAACCCGGCTTATGGTCCCTTTAGAGAGGACGCCGTTGTTGGGTGGAAGAGCTACCATCGGTGATATGGAGTATAAATACTACCCTAACAGATCCAATCGGATACACGCCGTTCTTTTATGGTCTATGGAGCGGAGGCGGTCCTTCCAGCGATATCGAAATCACGACTCGCCGAGTGGCAGCTTATGTTGAGGCAAGATAAGCGAGGCAGCACGGCAGACGCTGGATCGGCCGGATGAAGAGCGAGATATGGCGGCTGCTCGATCGGACGGTTTACCAAACAGGATCTTCGCCTAGTATCACCGCTTCGGCGAGGTTAAAACCAACCTTTCGTGAAGGAGACTTGGTGCTTCGCTCATTCAAGACCGTAAAGATATGCACAAGCTATCCCCACCTTGGGAAGGGCCTTTTGTGGTCAGCAAGAATCTGTACAACGGGTCATACTATCGATTGATGTTCGAGAGCGAAAGGACTCACGCACGTCAGAGGAGGAGACCAACAGGCCGTGGAACATAGCTCATCTTCGGCCTTATTATACCTGAGCCATCGGCTCCACTTATGTACATATTAAGACAATGTATATATTATGAATAAAAGCAATAAACCGGATTCCCGGCTAAAGCGGGGTATCTGTTCTGTAAAAAGTCCGGTTTGGGTACACGGAGATGTTGTCTTGAAGCAGCCTCCGGTTTAACCCTTGGTCTTGCTTTTCATAAGTTTTTGTCACTTGGGGGCTTGGTCGTGTCCGAACCAATGCAACACCTTTTGACGGGCGAAAGCCACCAGATCACTTGGGGACATGGTCACGTCTGAACCAACACGCCTTGGTCGGCCTAAGGCCATAGAATCACTTGGGGTTGGTCGAACTCAACCATTGCAATGCCACTTGATCGGCATAATGCCACGATGTCGGGCTAGACTGGTTGACTTGAACCATCGCTACACCTTATAGGGAGCTTGGTCCTCGTCCGACCATGGTAATTTTATCCGATCAGCTCAATAAAGCCTCTTCTTGCAAACGGTTTTATCATTGCCTTTGTTCCCATATGGTTTGTATACCAGTTATTTGACTTTTGTTTGCCTTCTTAATCCCGGTGATTTTTCCGGTTTGGTTTTTCTCTAACATCCCATTATGGAGTAACAGGGCTTGTCATGACCCGACACGGTTTACACGGTAAATCGGTATTATACACACAGAATTGTTCTCCTTGACGGTAATGGTTTATAAAGCCCGCCTCAAAATTGGCTAAGCCAATCAGGCGCCTGATACGATGGCAGGTATTTTGTATCACAAAATTTTGATCATATACCTTGGTATTTTCTTATATAAATATGTAGGCGCCATAAGCTTCGGTTAGAGGCGCAAGACGCGTGGGCGTGTTTAAGAATTTGTGATTGCGAGTGCAAAATACATTGAAGGATCTACTACTTCAAACCAAAGTATCAAACGCAAAGGTTACGTATTTTGAGGCATAAAAGGCATGTTCGTGAATAAAGTGCTAGCTATTCTATTACAAAGCCTTCAAGGCCCAAAGGTTCGCATGACGTTATGGCCAGCAGCTTTTGATGCATCACCCGCTCGATTTGGATTAAGCTTCTCGCCGGGTTGACGGAGGAAGAGGGGCGCTTACGCCGGTTCAACTTCTTCCTCTTCATCACCCAAAGCCGGAAGTCATTGGTAGACCACTAATCCGGTTAAGGCCTCGAAAGACCTCTTCACTTATAAGCTCAGCCGATCAACGCGGGGGGCATAAGTGTGCTACGGATTGGAGGAACAAGGCTCAGACTTCTCGAATGACAAACTCCACCCGCTTGTTGTTTGCGCTATAAAAGAGCGGTAAACCGCCAGTTGGCTTCGCCGCTGATTGACTCGCCAATGACGATCTCCTTTGTTACTCGCTTCAGAGCGCCATTATCAAAGGCTTCACCGCTCTTCTTGAGCACTCGGGAAACCTTGGCTATATCAACGGATCAAGGTTCGCTATCCACGCCTTTGGCGCGAGTCAAAGCCAAGAGAGTGCCACCGCCGCGGGACCGCTTACCTCTTCAAGTCGCGCGAATCATAGACAACCGGTCAAGGTATCTTTGATCAAGGACGGAGCCGTGTTGTCGTAGGATGTGGCACATATGACTCATTGGCTACGCATACATACTGCTCAATCGTGGTGTAAGAGGCCTTGAGCTTCTTTTCGACGCCGAGCCAGATGAGCAATACGCTTGCTCGCACTGTGTTCAGACAGCCAGAGTTAAACCGGCGGTAATATTAAAACGTGTGTATTCAAAGGCAAATTTTCTTACCAAAGATGGCAGAGGTCATGGCATGAACTTGGCGCTTGATCCGTAAGCTCTTCGTCACCGGTTTAAGAGCCGATTCAGCATCTTCGCCTGCTTTTGTCAAACCGCTTTCTCGGTGTCCCATTTGGCCCGCCGGACGATATCCTCCTTCATTGTTCCATAGCGCCAAGGCAGCTCTCAATTCATCCTTAGCCTTGGTGGTCTCGCTTGTTGGGTCTCCAAGTTGGCACGAAGGTCTTTGAGTTGCACGGTTTGTTGGTATATATCATTCGATAACAAAGGGAGCACGTTAGTTGTAAAGATTATAAAGTCCCAAGCTCAATACAAGTATTCAACTTGGCACTTGGGGCTAATGGCTAATTGATCTCGATTCGGTATGGGATATGTAAATTAAGTCCCTATTAACTATGCTAAATTGAACCGACCCTTGGGGCTACAAAGATCGCAGCTCAAGGTGCATGGTTGCTTTATGAAGTTAAGTGCCGATTTGACTATGACAAGTTAAACCGCCTTGGAGGCTACTATGCAGCAAAGGTACAAGACATGCATAAATCCTTACCTCATAGCGGTCCTTCATGCGATTTACTGCATCGCTTCAAGGTCACGGCTTGTGTAGAGCCGGTTCGTAAAGTCGGAGTGAAGTTCTTGGGCGAGAAATTGTCATGTCGATGATCAGTTTTCCCTTGTCTTTACCCATAGTGGCGTGCTCTCCCTTGGCGCTGTGTTTCGCTAAAGCGACCGGTTGGCTAGGGTAGGTAGCCGCGTCCGCCACAATAACATCATCATTTTTGGTCGGGCTGGCCGGATCGGCGTTTTTCTTTGGGCTTGGTGCCTTCTTGCTCGCTCGGCGGTTCAATAGTTACGACCCGCCTCGGGTCGGACTCGGTGGAGCAGGATGTGAGGTTTCCACTTGGGCCTCCGGTTCAGCTTCCCGCGGATCAGCAATATCGCCTCTGCACAACTCGCCGTAGCTATTCTTAGTGACTTCGTGGTTTTCGCCTGCTGTTCGGGGTCTTCTCCGATCAGATCCGCAGAGGCTCAAGAGTTTTGCTTTTTACTCAAGCGAGCCTTGGTGCTGCAGTGTTCGTAATTAGAGTAAGATAAATCGACCAACGCAACTATACAACCAATTGGCGTGATGAGGTATGATACTTACCCGCAAAGAACTTTAAGCGGAGGCGCTATGCGTGGTTGATGAACCGCGGAGGAGTTGGAAGAGGCCCGTAATTGGTCGACGGATTGAGAGGACATCGAAGAAACCCTTTAAGGGATAACGCCAGAGAACAAGTCACCGACGACGCTCGGTTGGTGTATCCGTAAACCGGAGGAGAGAATCTGTTGACCATCGTGCCGGGTTGTACGGGCTTCTTCACCTGCCGTGGTCTTCAAATAAGCAGAGGAATGAGATTTTTTCACTTTCCGGACGGTATGATTTAATTCTTTTAACCGCACGAGGTCGAGTCGGAAGAAAGAAGGATTACCTCAACATGGTCGGCATGGCTGGCTTCAAGATCATCCCGGAGTTAAATTTGTCAAGACAGGAAGAATAAAGAGGGACAAATTATAAGTAAGAAGAAACACAAGGTGGAGATCCGGTTCTTACGGCTCCCTCGTAAGGATATCAAGTTTTACCTCACCCGATTCTTCATCTTCCGGGCGGATCAAGACCAGCGGTTTCTTGCCAGCCTTTTGGTAGCCTTGGACTTTATACGCGAGCTCGGGCCGGTTTGGTCCGCCTGTATGAGCCGTTAGCTCTGCGAGGTAACAAGGATTAATGAATATCAACAAAGTATTAAAGGCCCAAAAGCGGTGAGCAGAGCTCACCGCAGCGGTTGGTTGGCAACACGTAACGGAGCCAACCCGTTAGGCTGCGCAGACGGAGATTGGTTCATCAAGCATCTTCTTTACGCTCTCGTGGACCTCAAGTTCAGCTTATTGGTAATTCGTGACGCCTTTGAGGGTATTTGAGGCTGCCAAGATACTAAATGCATCAATCCGGGCCGGGCGGCTTAAGGGTAAGATGCCCCAAGAAACCCAAAGATCGCACAAGGTCCACACCAGCTTAGTCCATTGGCCATTAGAGCCCGGAGTTTAATGATCCGAGGTGCAAGTTCTTCCGCTCCATGGCGGTTAAGCGTAAAGGCAGCGGATGATTGTTGCCGAGCAGGTGAGGACGGTAACCCGGCAAAGGATTCTCGCTAAGGAGCAAGTGTTCCGGCAAGAGAACCAGGTTTGGTTCCAATCTTTGATGGCTGTGGTGTTTGGCGGAGGAAAGTCCGCTTCCTTCCTCTTCCGGATTGAACGCCGCCTAGCTCGTGTTGGGACCATCGAAAACTCCGCATTTGACGTGTTCAAGTGAAAGAAATCCCTAACAGCTCCACAGAGGGTTCTTCTTGAAGGTAGACTTCAGGAATACTTGAAAATTGCATATGTTTGACACGGAGTTGGGACCGATATCCTCGTGGATGGAGTTGAAAACTGGCAAGGACATCCTGAAGAATTTTGATCCGGTGGGCAGAATCCCGGTCTAAGTGTTGCATAAACACAACTACCTCACCCTCTTGCGGCTCGGAGGAAACTTCGCCATCCGGGACACGCCCGGTGAAGGACGTTTTTGGAGCCAAGGCGCCAGTGGTAACATAGCCGCTGATTATGCTTTCAGTGATCTTGGACCGAACCCAATTGCAAGCTGAGAATTGAGGAGCCATTCCGGAAGACCAAGCTGCGAAAGAAAGGAGAAGCGGTTCACCGTTAAACGATTCAGGCATATTATACATTGTTAAACCGGCGACTCGGCAGCTGGCTTGCAATTCCGGTTTAACTAAAGGCTAATGGAGTGACGGATTAGATATCAAAGGTCAAACCGCCAGAGCAGACAGAACCGTTGAATTTACTAAGTGTGGACAGAAACAGATTTCACATGCGAGTGGAAATAATTTAGATCTACTGAGGGTTCAGTGAGGAAAACCCCTACGACCTATGCAAGCCTTATAAAGAGCACGGAGGTTCGGGCATTCTAAACTAGAGGATCTGAGCGAAAAGGAAGATGTGTAAAGGATTAAATGGACGGCAGGGCAGCCACCTGCACAGGATATATGGTACGGCTGAGGCGTACGGCCATGGCGGAGCAGGTATGAAGAACTGATATGAACACCTATGAACTACGAGATGAATAGGGTCTTCAGATGGGATCTAGGGCTTGAGAGGAACCTTACCGACGAAAAAACCGTGGAGGAGCGCCAAAACTCTAATACGATCAAAGTTGATGCAATGCCCGGGCGTTGACGTTGCTGCTCGAAGGTCGGAGGCGATTTGCGAAGCTTCAGGATCGGAGCGCCGCGAGGAAGGAGAAGAGCGGAAGAAGAAGAAGAAGAGACAGGGCCGCCGGTCATTTATAAGGAACCGAGCAATCAAGCGTAGCGAGAATCGAGGAGTCAAAAGCGGCGGACGGTGCAGCGCACGCCGATTTCCGGATAGCATTAAATGAAGGAATCTTTACTGCTTGGATTTCTTTATTAAGGATGACGCAAAGCGCCCTAACACGCCGGATCGGAGGATGACATCACGGCGGTTCAAGAAGATGGCGGTTTACAAAATATGAAGGAGATCAAGAGTTTCTGAAGATATTGAAGATTCACATGAACCGTTCAAGTCAATGCTGGGCCTAATGTTGGGGATATAACTATCGAGTGTAAAACGCATCTGAGGGGGCAGGTTACTCTCATACGTGATCGTGGCCTACTGAGGAGGCCCAAAGCCCGAGAGGCGGATTAGGATCCATTCACTGTAAACCGCCTTAGTATTGTAACTTGCGTTGTAAGATAAGAAAGAACAGACCTGAAGGAAATATGCCCTAGAGGCAATAATAAAGTTATTATTTATTTCCTTATTTCATGATAAATGTTTATTATTCATGCTAGAATTGTATTAACCGGAAACATAATACATGTGTGAATACATAGACAAACAGATAGTCACTAGTATGCCTCATCGGACTAGCTCATTAATCAAAGATGGTTATGTTTCCTAACCATAGACATGTGTTGTCATTTGATTAATGGGATCACATCATTAGGAGAATGATGTGATTGACATGACCCATTCCGTTAGCTTAACACTTGATCGCTTAGTATGTTAATGCTTTCTTCATGACCCATACATGTTCTGTAACTATGAGATTATGCAACTCCGTTTACGGAGGAACACTTTGGTACTACCAAGCGTCAGCAATGGCGGGTGATTATAAAGGAGTACTACAGGTGTCTCCAAAGGTACTTGTTGGGTTGGCGTATTTCGAGATTAGGTTTTGTCACTCCGATTGTCGGAGAGGTATCTCTAGGCCTCTCGGTAATACACATCACATAAGCCTTGCAAGCATTGCAACTAAAGAGTTAGTTGTGAGATGATGTATTACGGAACGAGTAAAGAGACTTTCGATAGCGAGATTAAACTAGGTATTGGATACCGACGATCGAATCTCGGAAAGTAACATACCGATGACAAAGGAACAACGATGTTGTTATGCGGTTTGACCGATAAAGATCTTCGTAGAATATGTAGGAACCAATATGAGCATCCAGGTTCCGCTATTGGTTATTGACCGAGAATAGTTCTAGGTCATGTCTACATAGTTCTCGAACCGTAGGGTCCGCACGCTAAGGTTTCAATGCGGTTATTATGAGTTTATGTATTTTGATGTACGAAGGAGTTCGGAGTCCCGGATGTGATCACGGACATGACGAGGAGTCTCGAAATGGTCGAGACATAAAGATTGATATATTGGATGGTTATATTCGGACACGGAAAGGTTCGGAAGTTTCGGAGAAACTTTGAGTCTGGGAGGGTTACGGAACCCCCGGGAAGTTATGGGCCTTATTGGGCCAAGAGGGGGAGAGAGGGCTGCACCAGGAGGTGGTGCCCCCTCCATGGGGGAGTCCGAATGGACTAGGAGGGGGCGCAGCCTTTCCTCTCCCCTCTCCCTCTCTTTCCTTCCCCTTCCCTCTTCCTAGTAGGACTAGGAAGGGAGTCCTACTCTACTAGGAGGAGGACTCCCTCCCTGGTGCGCCCTCAAGGGCTGGCCGCCCTCCCCTTGCTCCTTTATATACGGGGCGGGGGGCACCTAGGACACACAAGTTGATCTTCGTGATCGTTCCTTAGCCGTGTGCGGTGCCCTCCACCATATTCCACCTCGGTCATATTGTAGCGGTGCTTGGCGAAGCCCCGCGACGGTAGAACATCAAGATCGCCACCACGCCGTCGTCTTGTGGAACTCCTCCCCGACGCTTTGCTGGATCGGGCCGAGGATCGCCATCGAGCTGAACGTGTGCCAGAACTCGGAGGTGCCGAGTAACGGTGCTTGGATCGGTCGGATCGTGAAGACGTCGACTACATCAACCGCGTTAATATAACGCTTCGCTTTCGGTCTCACGAGGGTGCGTGGACGGACACTTCCCCTCTCGTTGCTATGCCATCACCATGGTCTTGCGTGATCGTGGGAAATTTTTGAAATTACTACGTTCCCCAACAGATGGCATCCGAGCCTGGTTTTATGCGTTGATGTCATATGCACGAGTAGAACACAAGTGAGTTGTGGGCGATACAAGTCATACCGCCTACTGAGCATGTCATACTTTGGTTCAGCGGTATTGTGAGATGAAGCGGCCGGACCGACATTACGCAGACGCTTACGCGAGACTGGTTTCACGCTCGAGCACTCGTTGCTTAAAGGTGACCGGCGGTGTCTGTCTCTCTCACTTTAGTTGAACCGAGTGTGGCTACGCCGGTCCTTGAGAAGGTTAAAGCGAGTCTATTTGACGAACTATCGCTGTGGTTTTGATGCGTAGGTAAGAACGGTTCTTGCTCAGCCCGTAGCAGCCACGTAAAACTTGCAACAACAAAGTAGAGGACGCCTAACTTGTTTTTGCAGGGCATGTTGTGATGTGATATGGTCAAGACGTGATGCTATATTTTATTGTATGAGATGATCATGTTTTGTAACCGAGTTATCGGCAATCGGCGAGGAGCCATATGGTTGTCGCTTTATTGTATGAAATGCAACGCCATGTAATTGCTTTACTTTATCACTAAGCGGTAGCGATAGTCGTAGAAGCAATAGTTGGCGAGGCGACAACGATGCTACGATGGAGATCAAGGTGTCGCGCGGTGGCGATGGTGATCATGACGGTGCAAGCCGAGATGGAGATCACAAGCACAAGATGATGATGGCCATATCATATCACTTATATTGATTGCATGTGATGTTTATCCTTTATGCATCTTATCTTGCTTTGATTGACGGTAGCATTATAAGATGATCTCTCACTAAAATTATCAAGAAGTGTTCTCCCGAGTATGCACCGTTGCCAAAGTTAAATCGTGCCTGAGACACCACGTGATGATCGGTGTGATAAGCTCTCGTCCATCTACAACGGTGCAAGCCAGTTTTGCACACACGAATACTCAGGTTATACTTGGCGAGCCTAGCATATGCAGATATGGCCTCGAACACGGAGACCGAAAGGTCGGCGTGAATCATATAGTAGATATGATCAACATAAGATGTTCACCATTGAAACTACTCCATCTCACGTGATGATCGGTTATGGTTTAGTTGATTTGGATCACGTGATCACTTAGATGACTAGAGAGATGTCTACATCTAAGTGGGAGTTCTTAAGTAATATGATTAATTGAACTTTAATTTATCATGAACTTAGTCTGGTAGTATTTTGCAAATTATGTTGTAGATCAATAGCTCGCGTTGTTGCTTCCCTATGTTTTCATATGTGTTCCTAGAGAAAATTGTATTGAAAGATGTTAGTAGCAATGATGCGGATTGGATCCGTGATCCGAGGTTTATCCTCATTGCTGCAGAAGAATTATGTCCTTAATGCACCGCTAGGTGACAGACCTATTGCAGGAGCGGATATGCGGACGTTATGAACGTTTGGCTAGCTCAATATGATGACTACTTGATAGTTTAGTGCACCATGCTTAACGGCTTAGAATCGGGACTTCAAAGGCGTTTTGAGCGTCATGGACCATATGAGATGTTCCAGAATTGAAGTTAATATTTCAAGCAAATACCGAGTTGAGAGATATGAAGTCTCCAACAAGTTCTATAGCTAAAAGATGGAGGAGAATCGCTCAACTAGTGAGCATGTGCTCAGTTGTGCGAGTACTTCAATCGCTTGAATCAAGTGGGAGTTAATCTTCCAGATAAGATAGTGATTGACAGAATTCTCTAGTCACCATCACTAAGTTACTAGAACTTCGTGATGAACTATAATATGCAAGGGATGACGAAAACAATCCCAAGCTCTTCGCGATGCTAAAATCGGCGAAGGTAGAAATCAAGAAAAACATCAAGTGTTGATGGTTGACAAGACCACTAGTCTCAAGGAAAAGGGCAAAGGGAAGAAGGGAACTTCAAGAAGAGCGGCAAGCAAGTTGCTACTCGGTGAAGAAGCCCAAGTCTGGACCTAAGCACGAGACTAAGTGCTTTTGCTACAATGGAACTGGTCACTAGAAGCGGAACTACCCCAAGTATTTGGCGGATAAGAAGGATGGCAAAGTGAACAAGGTTATATTTGATATACAAGTTATTGATGTGTACCTTACTAGTGTTTATAGTAGCCCCGAGTATTTGATACTGTTAGGTTGCTAAGATTAGTAACTCGAAACAGGAGTTCAGAATAAGCAGAGACTAGTTGAAGGGAAGTGACGATGAGTGTTGGAAGTAGTTCCAAGATTGATATGATCATCATCGCACACTCCCTATACTTCGGGATTAGTGTGGAACCTAAATAAGTGTTATTTGGTGTTGAGCATAAATATGATTTGATCATGTTTATTGCAATACGGTTATTCATTTAAGTAAGAGAATAAATTGTTATTCGCTTACATGAATAAAACCTTATATGGTTACACACCCAATGAAAATGGTTCATTGGATCTCAATCATAGTGATACACATATTCATAATATTGAAACCAAAAGATGCAAAGTTAATAATGATAGTGCAACTTATTTGTGGCATTGCCGTTTAGGTCATATTGGTGTAAAGCGCATGAAGAAACTCCATCTTGATGGGATTTGGAATCACTTGATTATGAATCACTTGATGCTTGCGAACCATGCCTTATGGGCAAGATGACTAAAGACTCGTTCTCGGAACAATGGAAGCGAGCAAATGACTTATTGGAAATAATACATCTTGATGTATGCGGTCCGATGAGTGTTAAAGCTCACGGCAAGTATCGTTATTTTCGACCTTCACAAGATGATTTGAGCAGATATGGGTATATCTTCTTGATGAAACATAAGTCTGAAATAGTTGAAAGGTTCAAAGAATTTCAGAGTGAAGTGGAAAATCATCGTAACAAGAAAATAAAGTTTCGCGATCTGATCGTGGAGATGAATATTTGAGTTCTGAGTTTGGTCTTCAATTAAAACAATGTGGAATAGTTTCACACTCACGCCACAGAACACCACAACGTTATGGTGTGTCCGAACGTCAATAACCGTACTTTATTTTGATATGGTGCGATCTATGATGTCTCTTACAGATATAGTTTTGGGGTTATGCATTAGAGATAGCTGCATTCACATTAAAAGGGCACCATCTAAATCCGTTGAGGATGACACCGTATGAACTATGGTTTAACGAAGAACCTAAGCTGTCGTTTCTTAAAGTTTGGAGTTGTGATGCTTATGTGAAAAAGTTTTCACCGATAAGCTCGAACCCAAATCGGAAAAGTGCGTCTTCATAGAATACCCAAAGGTAACTATTGGGTACACCTTCTATCACAGATCCGAAGGCAAGTTTTCGTTGCTAAGATGGATCCTTTCTAGAGAAGAAGTTTCTCTCGAAAGAAGTGAGTGGGAGGAAAGTAGAACTTGATGAGGTAATTGTACCTTCTCCCTTATTGGAAAGTAGTTCATCACAGGAATCAGTTCGATGATTCCTACACCAATTAGTGAGGAAGTTAATGATGATGATCATGAAACTTCAGATCAAGTTGCTACCAAACCTCGTAGGTCTTCCGAGTAAGATCCGCACTGAGTGGTACGATAATCCTATTCTAGAAGTCATGTTACTAGACCATGATGAACCTACGAACTATGAGGAAGCGATGATGAGCCCAGATTCCGCGAAATGGTTTGAGACCATGAAATCTGAGATGGGATCCATATATGAGAACAAAGTGTGGACTTTGATGGAGTTGTCCGATGATCGGCAAGCCATATTATATAAATGGATCTTCAAGAGGAAGGCAGATGTTGATAGTAGTATTACTATCTACAAAGCTCGACTTGTCGTAGAAAGGTTTTCGACAAGTTCAAGGTGTTGACTACAATGAGATTTTCTCAATCAGAAGCGATGCTTATGTCTGTCCGAATCATGTTAGCAATTGCCACATTTTATGAAATCGGCAAATGGATGTCAAAACTACATTCTTTAATGGATTTATTAAAGAAGAGTTGTATATGATGCAACGGAAGGTTTTGTCAATCCTAAAGGAGCTAACAAAATGTGCAAGCTCCGGCGATCCATCAATGGACTGGTGCAAGCATCTCGGAGTTGGAATATACGCTTTGATGTGTTGATCAAAGCATATGATTTTATATGAGACTTTTGGAAAGGCTGTATTTACAAGAAAGTGAGTGGGAGCACTACTGCCTTTACGATAAGTATATGTGAATGACATATTGTTGATCGGAAATAATGTAGAATTATTACGCAAAGCATAAAGGAGTGTTTGAAAGGAGTTTTCAAAGAAAGACCTCGGTGAAGCTGCTTACATATTGAGCATCAAGATCTATAGAGATAGATCAAGACGCTTGATAAGTTTTTCAATGAATACATACCTTGACAAGATTTTGAAGTAGTTCAAAATGGAACAGTCAAAGAAAAGTTCTTGCTGTGTTGCAAAGGTGTGAAATTGAGTAAGACTCAAATCCCGACCACGGCGAGTAAAATAGAAAAGAGAATGAAAGTCATTCCTATGCCTCACCATAGGTTCTATAAAGTATGCTATGCTATGTACCAGATCTATTGTATACCTTGCTCGAATTTGGCAAGGAGTACAATAGTGATCTAGGAGTAGATCTTTGGACATTGGTCAAGAACATCCTTAGTGAGGACTAAGGAAATATTTCTCGATTATGGAGGTGTAAAAAACCCGTCGTAAAGAATTACATCGATGCAAGCATTTTACACTGATCCAGATGACTCTAAGTCTCAATCTGGATACATATTGAAAGTGGGAGCAATTAGCTAGAGTAGCTCCGCAAGAGCATTGTAGACATAGAATATTTGCAAAATAGATACGGCTCTGAATGTGACAGACCCGTTGACTAAGCTTCTCTCGAGCAAAACATGATCATACCTTAGTACTCTTTGGGTGTTAATCACATAGCGATGTGAACTAGATTATTGACTCTAGTAAACCCTTTGGGTGTTGGTCACATGATGATGTGAACTATAGGTATTAATCACATACGATGTGAATATTAGTGTTGAATCACATGATGATGTGAACTAGATTATTGACTCTAGTGCAAGTGGGAGATCAAGGAAATATGCCCTAGAGGCAATAATAAAGTTATTATTTATTTCCTTATTTCATGATAAATGTTTATTATTCATGCTAGAATTGTATTAACCGGAAACATAATACATGTGTGAATAAATAGACAAGCAGATAGTCACTAGTATGCCTCTCTTGGACTAGCTCATTAATCAAAGATGGTTATGTTTCCTAACCATAGACATGTGTTGTCATTTGATTAATGGGATCACATCATTAGGAGAATGATGTGATTGACATGACCCATTCCGTTAGCTTAACACTTGATCGCTTAGTATGTTAATGCTTTCTTCATGACCCATACATGTTCCTCGTAACTATGAGATTATGCAACTCCGTTTCGGAGGAACACTTTGGTACTACCAAAGCGTCACAACGAATCTGGGTGATTATAAAGGAGTACTACAGGTGTCTCCAAAGGTACTTGTTGGGTTGGCGATTTGAGATTAGGTTTTGTCACTCCAATTGTCGGAGAGGTATCTCTAGGCCTTCTCGGTAATACACATCACATAAGCCTTGCAAGCATTGCAACTAAAGAGTTAGTTGTGAGATGATGTATTACGGAGCGAGTAAAGAGACTTTCCGATAACGAGATTAAACTAGGTATTGGATCAAACGATCGAATCTCGGAAAGTAACATACCGATGACAAAGGGAACAACGATGTTGTTATGCGGTTCGACCGATAAAGATCTTCAGTAGAATATGTAGGAACCAATATGAGCATCCAGGTTCCGCTATTGGTTATTGACCGAGAATAGTTCTAGGTCATGTCTACATAGTTCTCGAACCGTAGGGTCCGCACGCTAAGGTTTCAATGGCGGTTATTATGAGTTTATGTATTTTGATGTACCAAGGAGTTCGAGTCCCGGATGTGATCACGGACATGACGAGGAGTCTCGAAATGGTCGAGACATAAAGATTGATATATTGGATGGTTATATTCGGACACGGAAAGGTTAGGAAGTTTCGGAGAAAATCGGAGTGCCGGAGGGTTACTGAACCCCGGGAAGTTATGGGCCTTATTGGGCCAAGAGGGAGAGAGAGGCTGCACCAGAGGTGGTGCCCCTCCATGGGGAGTCCGATTGGACTAGGAGGGGGCAGCCCTTTCCCTCTCCCTCTCTCTTTCCTTCCCCTTCCCTCTTCCTAGTAGGACTAGGAAAGGGAGTCCTACTCCTACTAGGAGGAGGACTCCCCCTCCTTAGTGCGCCCCCAAGGGCTGGCCGGCCCTCCCCTTGCTCCTTTATATACGCAGGCAGGGGGGCACCCTAGGACACACAAGTTGATCTTCGTGATCGCCTTAGCAGTGCGGTGCCCCTCCACCATATTCCACCTCGGTCATATTGTAGCGGTGCTTAGGCGAAGCCTCGCGACGGTAGAACATCAAGATCGTCACCGCTTGTCGTCGTCTTGACGGAACTCCTCCCGACGCTTTGCTGGATGGAGCCCGAGGATCGCCATCGAGCTGAACGTGTGCCAAGAACTTCGGAGGTGCCGATGTAACGGTGCTTGGATCGGTCGGATCGTGAAGACGCACGACTACATCAACGCGTTAATATAACGCTTCGCTTCGGTCTCACGAGGGTGGGCGGACGGACACTCTCCCTCTCGTTGCTATGCCATCACCATGGTCTTGCGTGATCGTGAGGAAAATTTTTGAAATTACTACGTTCCTCAACAAGACCGAGGCGGACACTTGTATGAGCCGGATCGGGACTTGAGAACCGGCAAGGCCAACCCGTGTATATAAGGGGACGACCGGTGGCGAAGTTAAGAGACAGAGAATTCAAGGCTAAGGCGGCTATTGCTCCCTAGTCGCTGAAATCACATCAATCCCATCACAACCGGATTTAGGCTTTTACCTTCATCAAGGGGCCGAACCAGTATAACTCCCGTGTCTTGTGTCCGCTTTAACCCCTCTAGGTTAACCCGTACGATGGCCCTACGACTAAGTCCTTTCATGAGGACATCTGCCGTGACAATTCCACGACACAATGCCTCCGGAAGAATTGAAAGAATTGAATGAAAAGAATTTAGAAGGAAGGTTTGAACTGAAGTTGTTGAGAAAATCAACAACGAAAGAATAAGATTGTTGTGGACTTATGGAAAACATCTCAAAATTATAACGTGATAACCGACCACAAGCGGAAAAGATTGGATAGCTGAGAAGAACGAAGAAATGCAAAACTCCACTTCAAAAGAATACGGAGAATTAATTGCACTTCGAGATGCGAGAAGAAAAGATACTTGAACTCCGCCAACAAGAATCTTGATGAACTCTTGAAGAAAGAATTAAATCATGAAGAACCACCATGAAGAACTCCGTGACAAAAGGATGATGAGATAAAATGAAGGAATAAAGAATAAGATGAGCCTTGCGGTGATTTAGATGGGGATCCGACGAAATGGCCGAGGAAAATTTGAACTCCGGAAAGAAAAGACGAAATCACTTGAAACTAGAATTTATTCATTACGAACAAACTCCGAAGAAAAAAAATTAATCACTTGGATGAAATAAGAATAAGATTTATTGTATACTTATCCTTCATCAAATTAAATTGATGCCAAGCAATGGATTTTGCAGACTACTTATTCTTCTTGAAAAGGATTGAGAAGTGACATATGGTGAACTTGAGAAGGTCTTCATGAACCACCGGTAGGATTGAAAAGAACGAATGAATTAAAATGATAGAGAAGGAAAAAGGATCTTGAACGAACCACCGTAAGAATTCGGAAATGACTGATGAAAGAATCGCCGGGAAAAATTAGAAGAACAAATAAGCTAGAGGGGATTTAGATGTAAAAGAACAAATAGATCATGAGCTGATTAAAGAACACTTGAACGAAGCACCGGGATAATATTGAGGCGAACGAAAGGGCACGGATATAGAATAATTGGGGAATGAATCTGAAAACTTAGAATGAAGAAATCTTCCGAAAAGATGGCCTCCGGATGATCGAGAGAGAAGGCAACTCCTGAAATGCTCGGATGGATGAAAAGAATTTGCATGACTAGAAACAATTTGATAGCATAACATCGAAGCTAGGACCGCGAATCTTGAGAGAGAATGAGACAAGATTTAGAGGAAAGACTCTTCTTCGATCTTCAAATGATGAGGAGAAACACCACGAAATTGTTGAGAAACTCGGAATAATGAAAAGAGGAAAGGTAGAACCGAGATGAAAAGAATTTGAAAGCGATCTTGGAGATGGCATCGATCGATGAAATTCATTCCTACGCCGACTTGAAAAGAATTTGAGAATAACTCCGAATAATTAGAAGAGTCGTAAGATCTCGAAAAGACACGTGGGTTAGGGCCCACTAAAATAAAACACCGTTGGAAAGGGATGTTGAACAGATAGATGATGCACCGGAACAATTGAAATATTAGAATGAAGTGACAACCTCGAATTAATTCAAACATAGACGAATCTCCTGAGATGTGTTGAACACTCCGGAAGAATAAATTGGCGAGAGGCGAACGAGCAGGGAAAACACTTGATCCAAGGAAACGCATGTGATCAACTCGAAAAAGTTGAATTGAGTGCACCGGAAAAGAAAGGGATGAAGAATGACGAACGAGACGAGAATTCACCGGTTGAAATGATTGAGGGAAGACTGAAGAGGCTCCACACGAATGAAATTTATGGTCGGAAGAAACTCGAACTCCGGGAATAAGAGGGTGGGAGGCGGAAAACAAAGGCAACTTGGAACGGGAATCGATTTAATATCTTGAAGAGAAAACAACAGTTGAAATCATTGAGGAAAAAGAACAAAGACTTCGCATACGAATAGGATGGATACTGATTACGGACTCCGTTCCGAGAAGAAGAAGGGAGGTGGGTGGAAAAAACAAGGACAACGGACAGAAAACAACCACGAGAGAGAAATAATCGGCGATCGATCTTGCAGAAGACAACGAGGGCGAATCCACTCAAAGAGAAAAGCGCCGGATGAAAAGAGATGAGAACCAACGATCGAAAAACCAATGCGTGAACCTAAAGAAAATTTGAAGGGAAGAGGAGTAATTCAAAACACCTACGCCAAGATTCCTCACCGAAGCGAGCGAAGGGCAGAGGAGTAAAAGAATCCCTACTCTCGATATAACTAACTCCGAAAACAGTATTTTCTAGACTCAACAACGGCCAAACTACACGATCAATCAAGGGGGCTCCTAAGGTCGGTCGAGGCTCGATACCAACTTGTCACACCCAATATCGACCCTATCCAAAGGAACTCGGCGGTCCCACCAAGGATAGACCAGATATTGAAACGCTTTTGCAAGGTGGATAGCATTACATCAACATTACATAATAGATGGGGATACATACACAAGGCACAAATGCCACAAGAATACAACAACATCATAAACAAGATCAACATCCGACTACGGATGAAACATGAGCGTAAACTCAAACAATATCCACCTCGCTAGCCAGCTGCCGACCGGAACCTATCCCCGATCGAAGAAGAAGCGTAAGAACTCCAACACAAGCAAACATCGCCTCGCGTCAAGATCATCGCACAACCTGTACACGCAATCGGTGGTGTAGTAATCTGTGAGCCACGAGGACTCAAACAATCCCATTACCATGGGTATCAAGACTAGCAAAGCTTAAAGGGAAGGAAGGGTAAAGTGGTGAGGTTGCAGCAGCGACTAAGCATATATGGTGGCTAGCATACATAAATGAGAGCGAGAAGAGAAGCAAAGGAGTCGTCAACTAGTAATGATCAAGAAGTGATCACGAACTCCTACTTACGCCAAACATAACCCGAAACCGTGTTCTCTCTCGATCAACCCGAAAAGAGACACTCACGGTTACGCACACGGTTGGTGTATTTTAGAAGAGTTTGCTTCAAGTTTACTACAACGGATATTAACAAATTCCCATCGCCACATAACCGCAGGGCACGGCTTTGAAAGTTTATACCTGCAGGGTGTCCCAACTTAGCCCATGATAAGCTCTCGCGATCAACGAAGGATATTCCTTCTCCCGGGAAGACCCGATCAGTCTCGAAATCCGGCTACAAGACATTTCGACAAAGAATAAAACAAGACCAAGAAAGCCGCCCGATGCCGGACAATCCCGATAGGAGCTGCACATATCTTGTTCTCGTGGCAACAGGATGAGACATCCTACGAGTAAAACCAATCCTCAAGTTGCCCCAAGGTGGCCCCTCAGTCTACTCGGTTCGAACCAGCACTTAGAGAAGCCTTGGCCGGGGGCTAAATAAAGATGACCCTCGAGAGAGCGACTCCCAAGGGAAAAGTAGGTGGTGGTGAGGCAAATGGTAAAACCAATGTTGGGCCTTGCGGGAAAAGTCTTATTCAAAGCGAACTGTCAAGGGGTCCCATAAATCACCCGACCGCGTTAGGGACGCAAAATCCGGGAACATAACACCGATATGACGGAAACTAGGCGGCAAGAGTGGAACAAAACACCAGTGCATAAGGCCGAGCCTTCCACCCTTTACCAAGTATATAGATGCATTAATTAAATAAGATATATTGTGATATCCCAACGAGTAAACATGTTCCAACAAGGAACAACATCTCCATGTTCCAACAAGGAACAAACTTCATCTTCACCTGCAGCTAACAACGCTATAAGAGTGGCTGAGCAAAGCGGTAACATAGCCACACAACGGTTTGCTAGGAAGGGTGACAAAGGTTAGAGGCTGACATGGCAATTTGGGATGGCTTGATAAACAGGTAATAGGTAGCGCAGCATAGCGATAGAACGAAGCAACTAACATAGCAATGATAGTAGTGAGATCCAGGGTAGCGGTCATCTTGCCTGAAATCCCAAGGAAGAAGAACGAGTCCATGAAGAAGACGAACGGATGAAGCCAAACCAACAGGAGACGAAGCGAATCCTCACGATCGCAACGAAGCAGAACTAACAAGAAGAAGCACACAACATAGTAAACACACCACACATGAACAAGACATGATGCTCAACCAAGAATGATGCATGACAAAGCTACATGAAGCTACTCATGGCAAGAGATGATGCGAATGAGCAACACATCAAGGCAAGTTTAAATGAGGCCGGAACAACATATAACAATTCCGGTAAGTCCTCGTATGCAAATTTCGAAATTGGTCCAGATCTGAATAAACATTATGTTCAAGTTGTTAAACAGCAAGTTAAGATGCACCATGATGATCTACACGAAAATCTAGTCAAGTTACATATAAAGTTCATTAGATTCGGAGTTACGGCCTAGAAGATATGAGCAAAACAAGTTAAACATGGCATTGATGCAAAATGCATACAAACATCAATCAAACACCTCAAAACATGGAGGCAACATGATAATATGAAGCTACATGCAAAATCAAGCAAGTTTCATATAGAGCACACTCAAAACGGAGCAACGGTTCAACACATACACACTATACAAGTTATAGCAATAATCTGTCCAAAACAGCAACTAGGCATATTGCAAGCATCAAAACAACATGCTACAGGACCTCAACATAATAACAAAAGGCATGGGCATGATGTACAGGTAAAGCATGACAAAACATGAACACTGAGCTATCTCCAGAAATCACTAGAACATGCTCAAAAACACATGGCAAGATTGCAAATAATAACAGTTTCATACTTATCAGGAAATAACATCAAGTTGCAATGTTTAGAGCTATCAAACAACATGCTACAGGAACTTATCATGGCAAACAAAGACATGGCATGAACCTACTAAATGCATAGATCAAATGTCCTTTAGTGACCATAAGCCAAAAAGGATCAGAAAATATGATGGCACCCATGTAAACATAGCAAGTTATATTACAGATTCATACATGGCAAGAACAACAATAAGTAGGCATGTTGGTGAGCTTGAACCACTCACCACAAAGCAATACATGGCATGGCAAGGCAACCAACAGTAAGAAGACATGGCATAGAAGCTATACATGGCAAGAACAACATCATAGCATGCAAGGATCAACTACAACAACCTTGGCAAAATTGAATAACATGTAAACAACTCCGCCAGAAACATTTTATAGCAAAAGTAGAGATCGATTGACTCAAGCTATGGCACTTCATAATTGCAAACAAGGGCATGGATGGATATAGAATAACCATATGTTCAAAACATCCTTACTGAAGTATCTCAAAATAAGCATGGATCTCTCTCAGAGCATCAAGTTTACATGGCATAAAAATATCAGTAAGCAGGCTGAAATCAGCAACATCATGAAGCCTAGTTTGCATGCTTGTGCTAGTCACCACAGAGATCACAAAAATACATGGCATACACCCCTGTAAAGATGGCATGGCATATTACAAAACACATGTAGGACTCAAGTTCATAGGATGCACACACCAATCATGGCAAAATGACAAAAGTGCATGTTACGATAAGAATCAAACTAACATCACATAGCACTCTTCCAACAGCATTTGGGCATCAAGATGAGCTCAAATGAAAATAGCGCAATGGAATGAAATGATGTACTCATCGAGGCGAACAATTTGACATATTACACACACAAAACGGAGCTACGGATGCAGAGATATGATGCGATAAAAATAACAAAATGTCGAGGACTTAGCAGAAAACGGAGGGGGGAGAAAGTCAACCTTGCGGGCACGCGAACCGAGGCCGATCCGGAGCTCTCGCCGGAGCTGGGCGGATCCGCCGGGAGGAGGCGGGAAGCGAGGCGTCTGGCGGGGCCGGGACGGAGGGCGCCCTCGCGAGCGGGCGGCGGACGGGCGAGGAGACAAAGGGCGGCGCGGAGGAGGAGGCGCGGGCGGCGGTGGAGCGGGAAGCCGGGCAGGTAGGCGCGGACGCCGGCGCTCATGCGGCGCGCCGTAAGCGGCGAAGGCGGGCAGTGGGGTTTGGGCGAGCGCCTTGGGCCGGGAGGGCCTTGGTCCGGCGAGGCGCCGGACGGAGCGGGCGGCGGCGAAGCGGTAGCACGGGCGCCTGATGGCGGCGGGCGTCGGCGGGCCTGGGCGGGCTGGTGGGCTGAGTGGGCCCGGGCGGGCGGCGGGGCAGCAGGCCCACGTGGCAGCCCGGTTGGTGAGCGCGGGCGGCGGCGGAGACGGCAGGTGGACCGGGCGTGATGTGGCGGGGAAGTTTTTAGGGTTTTGGGATTGGATTGCGATTTTTTGGAGGAGGTGTTTATATAGGTAGAGGGAGCTAGGAGAGTCCAAATGAGGTGCGGTTTTCGGCCACGCGATCGTGATCGAACGACCGAGAGCATGGAGGGGTGTTAGATGGGTTTTGGGCCACTTTGAAAGGGTGTTGGGCTGCAAAGAGAAAGAGGGGTTTACGGTTACCCAGTTAACCGTTGGAGTACCAAACGTCCTCCAAATGACCCGAAACTTGACAGGCGGTCTACCGGTGCTATACCAAGGCCACTTGACAAACCTCGGGCCATTCCAATAAAGTTTAACACCCGCACACGAAAAGAGGTAAAAGGGAGCGCCGGGAGACATAGGAGTGCCGGATTGCAAAACGGACAACGGGGAAAATGCTCGGAAGCATGAGACGAACACGTATGCAAATGCGATGCACATGACGACATGATATGAAATGCAGATGATGACATGGCAAAGTGCAACACGCAAGCACATGACATGGCAACGACGGCGAATAACCGCGACACTGGCGCGATCGAATCCAGGCGTTAAATAGCAACACGGCACTCGGTCGGAGCACATTCATAGCGACTTCATCCTTCACAGGAGAGTTGATGGGGTCCAAACTGGTTTCCACTCGGCTGGTTTCCTCTTCAAAGTTTTGGCAGAATTTGAAAACACAACTCAGATTCAAAATGAAGATCGATGATGAGCGGTAAGAGCAAAACAGTTGGATAAAAGAGAATTACCTTCAAGCATGAGAAACGACTTCTTGGCGAGCCCTCCAAGATAAACCTCCGTGTCATTTCGCTTACCCGCCTTGGTGGCCAACCTTGTCGACAGAATATTCTTGTCGCTCTTCACCGACCGACTTCCTTGTTAGCCGCGTCAGAGAGGCTTTCATCTTGGCATTTTCATCTTCAAGTTTGTCGACCGAGGCAAGCTTCTCTTCAATGAGCTTTGTTTTCTCCAAAGCGCCTTCTCGTGCCTCTGCAAGGTCAAGGTCCTTCTTCTTCAAAGTTTCTTCCAGCTTATCTCGCAAAGCAACAATGAGAACAGAGTTGAGAATGAGCAGAAAAACACAAGCGATCGTCAAAAATTCTCACCACCATACCTTTTGCTTCGATCCCCTGCCTTCGCAAGTTCTCTGAGCAAGCTTCAAATCGAGGTTGAGCTGAATCTGCTTTTCTCTAACTCAGATAGCGAGCCACAAGCTCGCAAGATTTCTCTGAAGAGTCAACCAACAAAAGACATCAAAAACAGATCACTTCCGAAAGTGACTAAGGAAAAATAGTAGCATTTCTAAGACTACGGCCGAATAAAACATTCGACAAGAGTCTCGGGACTACATTGGGCAGGGTGCACTCAGCGATGTCCCCCACTAGTTTACCAATTTGGTTCGATCAATCGAGCAAAGGAGGCAAAAAGGCTATGATTCTAAAAACATGGCTAGTCGTCGCCGTCACCGCAGAAAAAAAAGCAGTTCTTTAGACTATAGTCAATCGCACGCAATGACCATAGTCTCGGGATTACACCGGTGGGTGCACTTAGCGTGCCCCCACCGGTTTTGAGCCCATTCAACTTGGTCCGCCCAAGTCAAGTGAAGAAGATCACAAGATAAAGACTATAGCCGATCGCACGCAGTTGACCATGGTCTCGGGGACTACACCCAGTGGGTGCACTCAGCATGCCCCCACAAAAGTTCAAACGACACACACATCCAGTGGGTGTACAGATATGGAAATCTTCAGAAGAAAGCAGTTTCAGATAGTATATCCTAACAAAGCAAGCGATTTAACGACTTACTTGGACATTGCTCGAGAGCTGAATGGGCCATAGGTCACTGACTTGCCTCTTGCGCCGCTTTCACCTGCTCCATCATGATCCCTTCTGGCGATGGCCTCCTTAGCAGCACTTACTTGGTCCTCCGGACGTGGTGTGTGGCAAAGAGACGGTGGATCAGCGATCGGAAGTGGGTCGGCACTTTCGTCGGTGGTACAAAGAAAAGATATGAAGTCCGAGGGATTGCCTCCTCGAAATCAACGCCTCAGAGTCGCGCAACTTGAGCAGCCTTGCAGCAGCACTTTCTTGTTCCTCCTCTTCTCAATGGCGCTTCCTCGTCATCATCAGGAAGATCAATGACGTGAGGCGGAACTGCAAGAAAGGTCCAGAAATAAACATTGAAGCCCAATCGACTAAAAAGCTCCGGTCGGTTAAAAATGAAATCTCAGAGATCTTACCAAGATTGGAAGTGGCCGCATCCTCCATTTCTTGGTCATCGTGCTTGGCGGAAGTCTCGGAGGTAGCGGCGCTGCAGATTTCATTAGTCGGCTGATCAGTCATCGAGTCGACTAAAAATTCACTCATGTTGAAAAAGGAAATGCAAGGTTACATTGGTTACCGGAGATGGTGGGGATGACCATTCGCATCTTAAGCGTGGCCTTCGCCGGCTTCGACGACGCCGCCGAGGTTGCTTGGCGGCTTCTCGGTCGACGCAGGAGAAGTTGTCCTAGGTCGCTTCGTCGACCGACCGTGGGCACAACAGCTTTATACGCTACCGACATCGGGTCGTCGTCGACTTGGACCTTCCTTCTGAGCGAGGAGGGTCGACGTCTTCCTCCTCTTCTTCCTCCTCCTCCTCATCATCAAAGTCGTCATCCTCCTCATCCTCTTCGCCATTGGACTCCCATTCCTCCGGACTCTCACCTCCACTTCCTTCTTCTTCTTCGGCTGCTTCCTGGGCCCCGTTGGGCATCGAGTACATCTCGGTGGTGACCTATAAGACAACAAAACAAGGTGACAATCACTCGACGAAATTGACATCAAGACAGAACGAATGCAGCAGAATCACAGTCGAAGATAAATAATGATACCTTGTCTGGTTGGTAACTCTGGTCGAGTGGTGGAATCCTCCTAGCTCCGCGAGGGTTGTCTTTATTTCCTGTGATGGCAGTCATCCACTTCTCCATTATGGCGTCGTCAACCTCCTCCGGATGGACCCGAGTGGTATCATCCGCATCGAGTACATCCACATCGGATGACCTCGGTATTGGAGTGGCTGGATCTGCACGTCGGAGAAAAACCTCCGGAGATCCATGCCGCTCAACCCTTCGCGAATGAGCTGGACTACACGCTCCATCGAAGTTTCACTTGAGCCTTTTCCTCCGCAACACCTTCAGTGGAAGACGGCTTGTTCACTCGACTCATGGAGAAAGGAGGAGCCACCGGTCGCCTTGCCCGTCGGCTGGTCTTGGCAAGAAACCAGGTCGATCGCCACCCTCTAACCGAAGTCGGGAGAGTCATGGCTGGAAAAGCGCTCTTCCCCCTCATCTGGACTCCGAGTCCCCCACACATTTGGATTACTTAGGTCTTTTCGTCATTCGGGCTCGTTTTCTTCACCGTCTGAGAGTGACAGGTGAATATATGCTTGAAAAGACCCCAATGCGGTCGACAACCCAGAAATTTCGCAGAGCGAAATGAAAGCAGCCGATACACAATGGAGTTCGGGTGAAATGGTGGAGTTGTGCTCCAAAAAGTTCGAAACCCGGAAAAAAGGATTGGCAGCGAGAAAACCCCCTATCTACGTGGGTGGCCAAGAGGACGACTCACCCTCTTTCGCCGCGGTTGCCACTCCGTGCGGAAGCCTCGCCGACCGTGGGGATCAGTCCTTCATTGGCGGATCGGTGAGGTCTTTTTGGTGATGGTCGATCGGATCCATCTCCTTGGACCCACCTGCGGCAGCTTGGACCGTGAAGAGGAGCCGCCGACTAGGCGCTCTCCCTTGGCCTTCGCCGCCGCCTTCTTCACCCGCTCGATGGCGGTCTTGTCCTTCACCATGGTCATGGCCGAAAAAGGAACCGCTGCATGCGGCCGGGCGGACGAGGCGTGGCGAGAAAGTTTTGAGGCGAGAGAGGAGAAATCTAGGCGCATCGCTCAAAATGCCCGTCCAGCGCCTTATATGGGTCGCTTCGAGTGGTCGACCGTAGGCCTGTGCAATCTGTCATGATCCTGCGCAATGTGCTCGCACGTGATACGTGGCGAAAAAGGCGGCGAGGATCGAGGCGCCATCGCCTTATCCCATCCGAAAAGCCGCGGTTTCTCCGCTCGCGGCGCTTCCCAAAATTCGGATCCCGTGAAATCCGCTAACCGCAGAAGCGACTCGCCGACAACAGATTTCCTCGGATCCGTCGCTTGAAATCTTGAGTTCACAAAAGTTCACTCGACAAATGTGAAGAATGGATCAAGGCGGCGAAAGAAAAGTTGATGCCATCACCAAAAGGTCGTTGATCCGAGTAAGACGACTCACAACACGAAGAACAGTCGGAAAGATTATCAACTCCTTCCTCACTCAAACCTCGATCCATTCGGGGGCTAATGATGAAGTCATGTACCTGGGGTAGGGTCATAGACCTGCCCAAAGGTACCTTCCACAAGGACACTTACAAGAGAAGCAGCCTTCCAGTCGACTTGGTAGGCTCTCACTCGACAGATTCAAAGACACTCGACTATGAAGATCCACTCGACCACCAAGAGTCCAAGAGCCACTCGGTATCCAAACGGTCTGTAGTTAAATAGTCTTTATGACCTTAATGACACTTTATGTAGGGCGTTACAATGAACGCCTAGCCTTAACGCACCTTAAACCCTCTCGTGGGCAATGGATGGGGTCTGGCGCACTCTATATAAGCCACCCCCTCCCACAGTAGAAGGTGTCGTGGTTCTAAGTCCGACGAAGAGAATGGGGGTAGGATGTCGTCCTTCTTGAAGTTCTTCTTACCCTTGCCCTTCTTGAACTTAGTGGTTTTATTGACCATCAACACTTGATGTTCTTTCTTGATTTCAACCTCTGTGACTTGAGATTGAGAATACTTCGGAATGGTCTTCACCATCCCGCATAATGTAGTTCATCACAAAGCTCTTGTAGCTTGGTGGGGCGATCAAGGATTCTGTCAATGACCGCCTCGTCAGGAGGTTTATGTCCAGTGGGACAAAGCGGTTGTGCAACCCGGACATTTTGAGTATGTGTTCACCGACATAACTATTTTCCTCCATCTTACAACTATAGAATTTGTAGAAGACTTCATATCTCTCGACCGGGCATGAGCTTGGAAAACTAGTTTCACTCCTCTAACATCTCATATGCTCAGTGTTGCTCAAAACGCTTTTGGAGCCCCGGTTCTAAGTCGTAAAGCATGCCGCCTTTGAACGAGGGAGTAATCATTAGCACGAGACCGCCAAGCATTCATAATGTCTTGGTTCTGCAGGACGGTGCATCACCTAGCGGTCCTTCTAGGACGTATTGTTTCTGGCTGCTATGAGGATGATCCTCGGGTTTCGGACCCGATCCGAATAGTTGCCGCCATCATCTTTTAGCTTGGTTTTCTAGGAACGCGTTGAAGTTCATGTTGACATGAGCGTTGGCCATTTGATCTACAAGACATATTTGCAAAGGTTTTAGACTAAGTTCATGATAATTAAGTTCATCTAATCAAATTATTTTAATGAACTCCCACTCAGATTAGACATCCTCTAGTCATCTAAGTGTTACACGATCCAAAAGTCGACCGGGCCGTGTCCGATCATCACGTGAGACGGACTAGTCATCGTCGGTGAACATCTTCATGTTGATCATATCTTCCATCGACTCGTGTTCGACCTTTCGGTCTCCGTGTTCCGAGGCCATGTGCGTACATGCTAGGCTCGTCAAGTTAACCCTAAGTGTTTTGCATGTGTAAAACTGTCTTACACCCGTTGTATGTGAACGTGAGGATCTATCACACCGATCATCACGCGGATGCTTCAAACTACGAACTTTAGCAGTGGCGCGCGTTAGGGAGAACACTTCTTGATATTGTTGTAAGGATCATCTTATTTACTACCGTCGTTCTAAGTAAACAAGATGCATAAACATAATAAACATCACATGCAATTATATAGTAGTGACATGATATGGCCAATATCATATAGCTCCATCGATCTCCATCTTCGGGCTCCATGGTCATCTTGTCACGGCATGACACCATGATCTCCATCATCATGATCTCCATCATCGTGTCTTCATGAAGTTGTCACGCCAATGACTACTTCTACTTCTATGGCTAACGCGTTTAGCAATAAAGTAAAGTAATTTACATGGCGTTCTTCAATGACTCGCATGGTCATACAAAAATAAAGACAACTCCTATGGCTCCTGCCGGTTGTCAAACTCATCGACATGCAAGTCGTGATTCCTATTACAAGAACATGATCTCATACATCACAATATGTCATTCATCATTCATCACAACTTCGCCATATCACATCACATGACAATTCTTTGCAAAAACAAGTTAGACGTCCTCCAATTGTTGTTGCATCTTTTACGTGGCTGCAATTGGGTTCTAGCAA